>CM039682.1:17464682-17534682 GCA_022537955.1 Schmidtea mediterranea
TAATTTCTGAAATTCGATTTACCCCCAAGACTTTGACATACAAATATTTATTTATTTTTACCCAGTGTGACTATTTGTCGAATGCTTGAAAATAATCAACACAATAGAAAATCATATAAATATATATAAAGTTGTTAATTTCCATTTAAATATTTTTTAATCAGGATCCGATTTTAAAATTTCATTACGAGAATCTTATGTAACGGAAATTGAATGATTTGTATATAATATACTACTTTTTATAAAACATAATTTTAATAAATAATTTCCAAAAATATATGTACAGTCAACTCTTTCTTATATGAACATACCCTTATATGAACATCTTCCTATTATGAACATCTTCCTATTATGAACCTTTATCAAATTCTATAATATTAATTTGAAACAATATATATATTTATTATGAACATAATTAATTTTTATCTATTAACTCTGTTTTATAGAGACAACAAAAATATTTTAAAAAAGGATAATTATATAAATTGTATAAAAATTTAGATAGATTGTTTTAAAAATCTTTCTTTCATAATTAAATTAAATTTACTCAACCAGGCTTTTACTTCTTTTTCGATGAAGAAATCGTATGTGTACGCACTGCCTCCTTGTTTTATTCTGTCATTTAAACTCAACACGTGATTATGATACCGGGGGCGATATTGATTCCAAAACCAAATCTTGTCAATGCGTATCGCCTTCCATTTATAATGCATGATTGGTACTTCCACATACTGTCATCGATCCTGATTTGCATGTACGCATCAGATAAATCTAAAATCGCTATTTGTTGTCCTTCGTTCTCCACTTTCGTATAGTTTCATTACAGACTATTGCTTCGCCGCTATAAACGTTTAGATAATTATTGAAAGCACCAAAGTCAAATACTGGTCGTATTTTGCTCTTGTTCTTTTGCATTACAGAAAATAAAGTTACCACTACAAAAGGCTCACCGAATCCGTTTTCCTCATATTCAACTAACCCGCCATTTTTGACCCACTGGTAGTTGACTTTGAGTGCCTGGCCTGTCTTGGATTTATCTGGATCTAACTTGGAGTATCGATCTGACATTAATACTGTGACTTCTGTGTTCCATCCATTCTTTTTTGAACTTTGCTTCGAAGCTTTTCCTATGATTTTTCAAACTCTGAACTTCATTTCAATTCGCATTCGAATCTGACATCTTCACTGATGTCACACCTCCTAGTGCTATAATAGCGTTCATGCCTAATATGACATCGTATCCCGCTATAATTTTCTAGAAATGAAACAGTCAATGAAAAAGTACTTTCCTTCTAATTCGATTTCTGCTTTGCTCTGACTCACTGGCAGTATCGAACCATCTGCTAGGAACACTTGAGCGTTAGGTGAAGTGATTGATTGAGCAGCCGGAATCTATGAGGCAATGTCTTTTCGATCCATTTATCGAAAGGAGTCTTTCTTTAAACAATTTTTTGGGATCGAGAAAGACTCCCGAATATTCTCGATTATATAAAATAAATATTTTTTATATCATTAGAATTTATTGATATTTAATTTTATTTCTTTTAATTTTTCCACGATTTTTCAAGTGACATTTTAACTCTAAACAAATTGCATAGCTTTTGTTTAAATAAGAACGGCATTAATTATAGATTATTTATTTTGTTTATCAGAAATTTATGATAAGATAGATTGTTTCTGAGAGATGCGGAATGTCTTGTTTTTTCTCTTGTTCAACGATTTATTATTTATTTTATACATTATTGTTTAAATGCATATTTTTATCAAAAATTTATTTTTAATCGACTGATAAATATTTTTCAGGAAGTAAAATTTTAAATTACTTTTCTGGTTTATTACATAATAATAACAATTGTTCTTAAATGGTAACAGAGGAATTCTTGAAATTTATAAGTCAATTATCTAAAATGATTGAAATTTGTTTAAATTCATGTTATTTCTAAGCCACGATTTCAATTTAATTTAGGTTTTGCGTCACAAAGACGGCAGTATCACATTGAAATTAGCAGATTTTGGATTGGCCATGGAAATAAAAAAATTAATTTACACCGTCTGTGGCACACCGACTTATGTGGCTCCTGAAATATTATCTGAAAAGGGTTGGAATTTTTTTTGTTTTAATGCTATATTAATAAATAATTTCTCAGGTTATTCTCTCGAAGTAGATTTATGGGCTCTTGGAGTTATTACTTACATTTTACTTTGTGGCTTTCCCCCTTTCAGAAGCTCCAATCGGAATCAAGAAGAATTGTTTCAAATTATACAAAGTGGAAATTTTGAATTTATTAGTCCTATTGGGATAAAATCTCTTGGGGTGAGATTTTGTTTAAGTTATTTATGTTTTTTTCAAGTTTTTTTTCTAATTAAATAGAGTTTTTAAAGTGTCATTGGAATTTGATCAAATGTCAAGATTAAATAAAAGTTGAAATTATTAAATTTATATATGATAATGTTTGCATAGAAAACCTTTTCTTGTAGTCTTTATCTCGAGATATTTCAATTTGTTGATAAAAAACACATTACTTTAAAAATATTTTAAAAAATTAGTTTAAGTTATTTTTATTTATTTTCAGTGTAAATATTTAATTTGTAATTTAAGAACTGCTCTGACACACTTTTTAGTGTAAAAATAATTTTGAGCATTTTCAAATTAATGAAAAGGATAAGGACCAAATAACATCAAAGACTATGATGAGAAATGTTATTCAGGATATGTAGCTTAATATTCACCATTCTTACCTTAGTAAGCTAAAAGAATTCTTGCAGCCCCGTGTTAAGGCAGTCATTAAAAATAATTTCTGACTGGTGCTGACTGTTTTGTATATTAAATTGTGATTCTCCTTGTCTCATTACTGGATTCACGCAGTAATAAGCCATGTCGTGCAGTATTCTTTCATTAAAATAAAGTATTTTTGAATATTTACTGAAAATTGACAAAAATAGGTTTAAGGACAACACTTTTCTCCAGGCTTGTGCAATTTTAAATATATTATAACGCAAATTAAATATATTATACAACATCTCGAAATATATTTCGAACATTTATCAATATTCTTCACGCTAGAAAATTACATTAACAATAAGTAAAGGAAAATAAGAAATATTCAAACAAATTTACTAACAAAAATTGTCTTTATATTGTATCAAAATCTTTGTTGATACAAATACAAGCAAAATATTGTGAGCGAATTGGTTTTTCGTGCGTGGCCTTTATCATCCACATTTTTCAATTCAGCGAAATGTTGATTATTTGGTTACGTTACTTAAAATGAATATTCTAAATATTTGTTTGACGTATGAAAAAAGACTGTCGATAAATGATTTTTGAATTTTCATGATCTTTGCACTACTTGGTTTGGAGGCAATATTTCTATTGATTCTGAAGTTACTACATCATCAAGTTCGGAAACTGAACAACGTTCGATATTATCACATGGACCCAAAATGTATTTTGGTATTTCTTTCTCCTGGGAGTTTTAGAGAAGCGGTTCTCAAAATGTGGTACACGAACAGGGAATAGGTGATTTGTCAAAAGAGATTTTCAAATTTAAAAACGTTAAATAAAGTTCTATTTAAAAAAAGTTTTTTTCCTGCTTTTAGTTTAAAAAATTTGGCTTTTATTGCAAAGGTTCTCTTGTATGGCATTTAAGTATATAGAACAACAATCCGCATCTTTTATAAGGTATTTTTAGTCAAAGAAAAACTAGGTGGTTTACCAACTTTTTTGGTCATTAGTACGGAGCAAAAAAGATTGAGAACCCTTATAAAATTTAAACATAAGATCCAGCGAAGTTAGTAGTATATTTACTAATAAACCTCCAATTTCATTTGGTCAGTGTTCTTAACTTGTGTATCAATTTTCATGTAATTGGAATAAATATTGTAGAAATTCGCTATTTTTTTCAGCTATCAACAAAAAATAGATTTTTAAAATTATGATATTAATAATAATAATATTAATATTAATATAAATAATCAACTAGTATAGACTCGTTTATAGAGATTTGTTCCCAATGACAATCGAATTGAACTAATGAATATTAAATTTACCATTGAGACAACCTAGTGATATATTGTTACAGTTATTATAATAACCTTTTGTTCAATATACACATTAAAAATTTTAATCTAAATGATAAATATCCATTTGTTTAGTAATGATTAAAATCTAGTTAGAAACCAACTGCTTAATATTATTTCGTATTTAATAATACAATTAAAACAATACATGAACATAATTCTAAATATAATTTATATCTATTGAAACTTTTCTTAGAACTTTCACATTTACTATACATTGAATAGTGCATTTGTAGATGTAAAGTCAATGTTAAAGTAAAAAAATATTAATTAATAAAAAACCCTTTAAAATAAGTCAACTGTCACATTTCACCACCTATGGGGTCCCATATTTTCACAGGGAACGGGGAAATTAATCAAATTTCTATTGTCTATTTGTACAAAACTTAGAACTTCCCTGCTGTTTAAAAAATTGAAAATCGAATCTCTTAAGTTAATTTTGCAATTTATTTTTCTTTTAAATTTTTTTATTTATTTACTTTTATTATGTTTTATTCACTCTGTTAAAATGTGTAAAAATTAAGAATGAGTGAACTATTTTTTTTAATAATTCAAGGCTCTTTTAAATGAAATTTTTTGTTGAGCGTGTATATTTTCTTTGTTCTTTGAAGTTGTTAAATTAAGATGACGAAACTTCATTAGGAATTCCGTATTAATTAACACAAGATATTGTTAAATATAAGTTTTTGTATTCCTTTAAAATTTATTTGAAAATTAACGTTTTCTCTATACATTTGACAATGAGCTAATTTAGCCTATTCTCGAAGTATGAGGTTTTCTTCATTTGTACTCAATCCTTTCAGAACAACTGGTTATTTCTGGTTACCACGTATTTAAAAATTATTTCTTAACTGCTTACTGCTTTTTATTTCTGATAATAACCGTAATACAAGATATTTTGTCTAAATATAATATTTAATGGGGTTTTTTTTCAAATTTCTAGTTTACATCCGTTTCAATGTCATTTTTTCTTTAATTTAAAATATTGTTAAGAAATAAATTTTTAATTCTGTATTTTGTATTTTTTATATAATATTCATAATTTTGGTTTCACATTTTCTTGTTAGTTTTTTAGATAATTCATTCTTTTTCTTTAATTTAGAAGTCAAAGATTTGATTAAAAAACTTCTAGTAGTTGATCGAAAATTAAGATCCTCAACTATTGATGTGCTTTCACATAAATGGCTCATGGCAAAAGGCAAAGTATCACAAATATCAAATGAATCACAAAAACAAAGGGTGCTAGAATTAGAAGACCTAGCTAAAGAAAATTTAGAGAGTTTTCAAAGACATAAAAAGGAGCTTCGAACTTCCATTAATCGTGAAATCCAAGCTGCTTATCAAAACCCCAAGCAAAAATAAAGTGCTCCAAATTCCCATTCATTATCAGTCCTTCCATTTCAATTTTTGCATCAAATTAATGAAACTGCCTTACTAGATGCTAGAGATCTTATATTTTTATTGATGCTTCGACTATGTATCTACAATCCAAGATTTATTCCATTTCCTTGGAATTTATATTATTCCAAGGAGGCATTGTAAAATAAAACTTTGTATAAAATAAGAATTTTATTATGATAAATTTCAAGGAATAAAGTTAATTCATCTTTATTAGTCTAATTTAGTTTGTTATATTCATTTAATTATGAATCAAAATAGTGTGAGAAAGTTTCTTTAAATTGACTATTTGCGGTCTAATTAATTTGAATGAAATAAACACCCGCGGTAAAATTGATAATTTATTGCACCATTTCCAAATTCAATATACTATAAGCTAAAATATTGTGTGCGCTGCCCGACACAAGCATACACACTTGCTCATTGCATGCAGTCGAATTCATGTATAAAATACATCCGGATCTAATTTTACCAATTAAATTCAAACAATATCTTTTTCTTTTTTCCACAAACTTTCAGCAATGCTTTTTTAAGTGAAATTTTTCAACTTTTTATTAATATTCCTAATTACTAATACCTCTCTCTTAACAATATAGCAATAACCATAACGAAGTCAAATTTGTTAAATTTAATGACCATTTTTCCGGGGATAACGTTTTAAATATACTACAGTGATTACAATTATTATTATATTGTTCATTGATTTTCAATTTGTGTTTCACTATAGGTCACCAAAAGGGCGTCCTTCGACCATAAAGTATTAATAAGGATAATGCAACAGAGGTTAGAACATAAAAAATATCTCTAATGGCTACAAGATGTCGCTTATTGTAATTGTGGTGAACGGTAATATTGAAATCTTTATGAATCTGATATGAATAATTCTGCAAATCATAATTCCTTCTTGGACCTAGGAATAATAAATTATAAATATGTTATAATTCTCTGGCCACATAATGAATCTCTTGGTGTTTAAACACTGAAAAGGAAGATATATTCAAAAAACCTGTCTATAGTATCTAATGAAAAGCAAATGTCATCATTAACATCTAACAATCTTTCAAACTTCAATATCAATGAGATTAAGTTCTTTAACACAGCACCTATAAAGAACCCCGTCTGTGATCAGACGCCAAATTTATAAAAAAGACAATAGACTCGTTATATTTTAATGAATTTAATTTTCTGATTTTAGTTTAATTTTTATGTATAATGCAATATATTGTGTGTTTTGACAGAGCATGACAAAGTAAAATGGTTTCTTCAGCTTCATTGTCTTTTAAATACCTCTCAATAACAAGCAAAATAGCTAAATTAGCAACATCCGTGCTTTCATAAACTTGTATAGCGTAAATCTTATTGTTTTTAATTCGATCAATAACTGTTGCCTCAACATCATCAGACCATGTGCCAAAAAGAAAAAATATTCCTTTTGAAACAGTACAATGTCTGAATCAGACATTTCCAAAATTCTTCGAGATATTGTACTATTTGAAAGAGGAATATTTTTTATATTTTGCACATGTTCTTTTACAAGCATGCACCGAACAGCATTTTTTATACATGGTTAAATTAGATTCTCAGCAAATGAATGATTTTTACCATATGTAGCATTAAAAATATGCTCTATGAAACTGAAAATATGTTTTGCAAAATTTTATTTTGCTTCAAAAATCTGAAAACCTAACAAATAAAATAACCTACCAAATAAATTTGAAAATAAATATTCAATAAATATACATATTTATTTGTATTTTATTCAAAAATTAAATTTAAAAGAAAATAGAACTAAAATATCATAAAAGTTCAAGGTAACAACATTGCAAAATAAATAATTATTAATTAAGAACAAAATTAATTTAAATTATTATTGCAATAAATAAATCGGTTGTAGTAACTTATACGAAGTTAATTGCTATCATAGCGTCTGTTACGACTTTAATCTGCGCAGAAAGTTATAGTCTAGATGTTCCCAGTTTTGTAATTGATGCTCCAAGAAATTCATAATTTGGTATTATAAAAATTAAATCAGTTTTTATTGCGCTGTTACGTTAAAGATCTTGTGAAATTTTTATTGAAGCTGTTCCTTATTGTCTAATGCATCAAAAATGCTCACAATCTTCTCAAAGTTGCTTGCACAGTAATTTATGACCGTAAGTCAAGTACCACATCGTGTGGTTATTGGTTGTGGTGGGAGTGTAAGTCCACGTTCTAAATACTTAAAAACTTCCACTCTAGACGGATGCTTTAAAAATACTTTTTTTACATTTGCAATTAACCTATCAACGTTAAGATACAGGCCTCGTATTTACTCACATACTCGGTGTATTTCGTAAACAAGGCAAGTCAAATGAGTTATTTTTTGGTAAAATATTTGTATTGCTCGGGCCGCTTTCACCATGTACTGCGTAGCATCCGATATAAAAAACAAAATCGAATGTTTATTGAAGTTTTCACCTAAGACCCTAATTGAGTCGTCAAAAAGACGAGCAATACTGGTGTTATTTGCTTTATCCAACTGTGCAGTATTTGTTAAACGTTTTTGTCTGTAAACTACTTCATCGGGATCCAAAATTCCAATGATAACATTTGCCACATACCTGTAAGGCACATCAGTTGTCTCATTGATTGACAACCCACAAAAACTTTTTAATCTTCTCTATGTTTATTTTGTAGATGGAGTTTACGTGATTCGTGCGAAGAGTGCTTTCGATGGAACTTTGTGCTCTGTATACTTTTACAGAAAAAATTGAATTTTTTTAATACACATTTTATACAATAGTATATCTGTGGCAATAAAAACACCGCACAAATCTTCTGCAAATTGGGCATCTTTTAAGACTCTGCTATATCCACTTAAAAACTGTTGTGTCGATTTCTTAGCTACATTAGCGAGGTGCTGTTTTATCGTAAATATTTTTTCTGCTGACACCGACTTATTGCACACTTTCCAAAAATGAATCTTCTCATCAGTTTTGAAATCTGGAAATTTGCTTACATACTGCTTCAATCTGTTTGATACGGATTACTTTACCTTCGGCACATCTTACCAAAGTTTTATATTTAAATAGCAACTTATAATTTAATGTTGTATATTAAGTAACTATTTTGCAATATCTAAGTTTTATTTTCAAACAAAATTTATTAAAAACCAAGGATCCCCATCAAAACAAAGTCAAAACATTTTTTATAAAACCCAGTTAAAATGTAATCGTTTTTCTTAACCCCAACAAAAATGTACACTATAAAAACACATTATTCAATAAACTATTTAAAAAACTGGCAATAATTAGTGTCAATTATTTCGAATAAATACTATTAAAAACAACTTTTTTTTACTAAAATATGATTAAAAATAATTCTATGCAAAAATATGCCCAAAAATAACGGCTTAAAGGACATAGTTTTTCCTAAAATGGATTGATATCGTGCAAGTTTTCTAAAAATTATTCAGAAAAAAAACATGCTAATGCATATTTTAGGTTGCCCTATTAATTAGTAATAAGAATTGTGTAATTGCAAGAAACGAGTATTGAATTTGTCACACTACCATGTACCATTAGAATTCTAACACTAACTTTTGTGATGTGATGTAATTCCGAGAAATTATCGCCGTGCACCAATAGAAATCATCCAACGAATGATACAATAATTGTGTGCGCGATATCCGTTGCACGATGCTACTGCTACAATAAAATTTGTTATTTATTAGTGCATGCTTGTGCGTATTCGTACGCTCTGTCACTATTTACGAGAGTAATATAAAATGACAGAGCATACGAATACGTCATATTAATGAATCATTATGTACGTGCAACAAGAGCTATATGACTAATACAATTTATGTTCATATAAGAAGTGCTGAAAAAAATGTAATGGCCGAAAAAAATAAATATTTGGCTGCAAATTTCAATTTTTGAAACAAAAAAACAACTTCGAAAAATCTTTTACTTATAAAATAGTGAGTACTAAAACAAATTTTTTTGTTCCACTGTTCTGAAACTGTTATATTAATTTATACTTTTAACATCCCTCATTCCTAATTTTTTTCCACTTACCACTAGGCCATCAATCGGTACCACGGGTTGACAATCGCTGATCGAGGTTAAGTAACTATGACTGAAAGTGAAAACTTTATTTTACAAAAATTACTTGATGTATTGATTCCACTTGAAATTACAATTAAAGTACTTAGAAAGAAAATAAAACACTTATGTTAGCCAAGGGAGTCTATAAAGTTTTATTTAATTTTCTAACGGAAACCAAAAGTGATTAAGAAACGAATGGGTGAAAAAAGAGACAAAACCTTAACTAGCTTATTGATATTTTAAAACTGGAGCTATACCACGATCGAGTGAAAATTTTAATAAGCAACAGAAACTGCCTCTACAGGTTTAGCAGAAGATCTTGCTATAAGACGCTTCGTCCATCAACCATCAAATATGTAATAGCTTCTAAAGATGAAATTCGTGATAATGACTTCAGGTATGAAAAGCAAAAGCTATTTGATATTCAGATAATTCAAAATGTCGAGTAACTGAATGCTCTAATCACAATCATTCATTGTTAAGTATTTATCTTTAGAAAATTTGGTTACGTCAATTGCTAATCGGCACTCATTTTCATCACACCTTAATTCAGCCTTTACAAGTTAAGGCGCTGGGTCAATGGATGGGTATTGATTGCAACACCTCTATCGAACTATTTTGAATACTCAACGACTGCTTTTGTAAGCGATCTCACTGACTCGAACTCACATTATTACATCAGACTCTGTAGATACGAGCTCAGTGTTTCTTTTAAGCTAAGTTCTTATCTTTGTTTTATTAACAACTCTGAATTTAATTTTGTGTGTACTATTCTGTCCTTAGATAATATACTTTAAACCCAGCACACCAGCCAGGTGGGCGGTTTAGGTAATGACGTTATATATTGGTATCTAAATAGAATTTATTTCAATTTTATTAAATAAATATTTAAAACATTATCTGCCGTCTTAACAGTCAAATTTAATATGCAAAATGAAAGTTGTTAGGCTGTGGCAACTTTATTAGACGAACATCCTCATTTAGCAAAAAAAATCCACTTCGAAGAAAAATATGTTTTTAAAAGAAAATAAAGTTTTTATCGTTTTTTCTTCTTTTTTTCACCTATGAAATAATTGCAAAGTGTACTCTTTTTGAACAAAAAATAGTTGGTCACCTTAATAATACTAATGAGACGCTATAAAGACAACAAATTCTTTTCGGTCACAGAGTAGTTAAAATTCAATTTTTGTGTTAATGAGAAAGAAATGTCTGCTGTAACACCTACAACACTATTGAGGTTACTACTGGAACTACTGAACTTGAAACCACATCAGCAGCCACATCGGCAAATAATAGTATTGCTACTCAACATAATGAAAATGAGAAAACAGAAGCACATGACAGACAAACAGACAGTGAAGACCAGAGAGTTTTCATCCCTTGTATTCTTTTGTTATAAAAGAAAACAATCATATATTGACAGCATAGACAATAACCAGTATTACACGCCGCACATTTTGAATTGTGTTTCATCCGTCAGAACGCACTTGCACGACCAGTCATATTTGACTTTTGTTGTGTCACAGAAGTAGAGCTGCATGGCTTATTTCCAATACGTTGAGCAAGTGGTAAAGTCAGTGGAAATTCGTCGCTTGATTCATTCAACATTTCATCATCAGAAGCAGACGAAAAGGCATCATCAGACATCCATATTTATTCAGCATCGGAATTTTCTTCACCAGATTCATCGCAGTTGATGTTCATTAGAATTTTTAGTGCTTGCTTGACTGCTTGGCGTCGTGGAGTGGGAGACATGTGACAAATAAAGGACTAACAGTAATCGCGATGATAATAGGAACAATCCGAAGGCGATAATGTGATAAAGATAGTGAATTAATAAAAAGAATGTGAGCATTAGGGTCCTAGGTAGCATGTCTATGATATTGTCCCACTATTAGTCTTGGCAAACTTCACACAGCAGTCAATAACAATTATTTCATATGTACTGCGTCTAATGCAACACACATTCAGACACATTCAGATAGTAGAGACGCTCGATTTTCTTCAATTTAACCGTTAGGTCGAATCTGACTCATCCGTAGTTATAGGTAGAATTGTTACAATGCTTATATCAATAAGAATAAATAAACTATTTCATATTCACCTGAATGAGCGCATGAAATAAATAATTGTAATACAAATTCATTGTGAAATGATTTATAGTTATGAAGATTAGATATTAAGTTTTGTCATTTGTCAATTTTGACACATCCGTCCTTCTAGTGTTAAAGTAAAATTATTTTTCTCCTATCTGATTTTCTGTAATAACCGTGATCGAATCAAGGAAAACGATTTCAAAATGGTCTTAAAGTGTATATGCGCTTGGCCCAATTGAATTTGATAAAACGTAGTATAGATTTATTAACGAAAAATATTCATGAACAAAAGCCAAATTAACTATGATGTCCTATGAGTTACATTTCCAAAACTACCAACCATTTCACTACAGATTTGAGACCTCCACTTCGTCAGGCGAGTAACGCCATTTATGGCCGTTCTCTTATGCCACAAGAAAAAATTCATATTTGTATCTAATTATAAGTAACTGTTTAAGTCTTGCAAATAAAATTTTAAAAATAAATTTTATGCCTTTTATTGTCTTTTACACTTAATAAAACTTCATTCAATTTTCGAATAAATACAATTGTTCTGAAAAAAATTAAAATCCTAACATAACTTTATTTACCGATTTAAATTTGAAACATCAAATCAAGCAATTTATTTTATTGAGTAAAATCAAAGAGATTTTCACACAAGCGTAAATAAGAATAAAAAGCATTCTGGGAAAATCTTAGTTAGGACTAGTTGACAAATAAATGATTGTCCATACATCACCGAAGGTAAAAGAAAATTATTAAAAGAAATTTCAAATAACAATTATTATTATTATTTAAAATAGATTTATCCACCAAAATTTAATTCGTGTTTCGAAATATTTTTAAATTTGTAATTACGCAATTTCATGATCAGACTCTTCTGTGAGATTACGTTGTGAATCATTGCCGATGAGAAAAGGCATAGAAACATTGAGAAAATGCCGATTTTCCTCATCCCGTTCATTTGTATCATCAGAACTCAAACTGGTAACCGAACTATATCTGTCAGAATTAAGAACTCTATCTAGATAAAATAATGCATTTTGATTATCGAATCCTGACTCGTGAATTGTTAAATGAGAAATTCCCGGCACAGAATTTATATCACCACTCGATTCATTTCGATTTGCCCAAGAAAAAGTTGTTCGATCACCCCGGTGACGTAATTCTGATAAAGATAAAAAAGGGGAATCGATATAAGCGTGCTCATAATTTAGATATGGTAAAATCGACGATGTGTGACGAAAGGTAGATCGTCCAGATTGCTGAATTGTTGGCAACGGTGCTGGTGAATTAGTATTTGCTTCAACAGTAGTGATAAATGTCGGATTTAAAAGTTGCATATATCTCGATGTACGTTCATTTCGAGCATCGATTCCTAGATTGGTATCTGACATATTTCCAACAATGTTCGGATAAAGAGCATCAGGACCTCCTTGAACACTGCCAGGAACTTCAAGATTGACTATAGGTGACTGGCCCAAAATATTTAACTGCAAACAAATCACAATTACAAAACTTCCATTTATCACTACGCAATGTGAATAAAATTTTCTTACACTCGTACAGAAATTAAATTAACTCAAAACCAACTAAAAATATTATGAATTAACATTTAATTTAAACAAATTATTTTTTATTAATTTAATTTTGTAATAAAATATTTATAAAATATATTCAATTCACTTTTAATTAATTTAAAATTTTAAAATTTTCACTTATATTCTAATTTTTAAAAAGTTAATGTAATTTAAAATTCTCAATTATTTTAATAATATTAAAAAACAAACATGATTTAACATACGTAAACTATTTAAAAACATTCAAAACATTCGTAGTCACAGCACTTTGCACATTAATCTTTGGATCCAATGACCTAAGATTAATGTGCAAAGTGCTGTGACTACGAATGTTTTGAATGTTTTTAAATAGTTTACGTATGTTAAATCATGTTTGTTTTTTAATATTATTAAAATAATTGAAAATTTTAAATTACATTAATTTTTTAAAAATTAGAATATAAGTGAAAATTTTAAAATTTTAAATTAATTAAAAGTGAATTGAATATATTTTATAAATATTTATTTATTACAAAATTAAATTAATAAAAAACAATTTGTTTAAATTAAATGTTAATTCATAATATTTTTAGTTGGTTTTGAGTACCTGAAGGTGATAGCTATGCTATCGAAATATATCGTACGAAAAGATTTTATTGGCGTTGTCTTTTAATTAAATCGTTGCCAAATTTATTTAATTATTTATATATATATATATATGTGTGTGTGTGTGTGTGTTATTGAAGTTGTTTTACCTAGTAAACGGTTATTGGCATTATTTACAGCGCATTTTTAAAATACGTACAAGTCGAATTTTGCAGCGTCATTTGTTTTCTTTTTATTTTGAGGAAGACAGAAAAGAAAGGCATCATTTATCGGCGGCACGAAACACATAGAAATGAAGCAGAAAAATTGTGTTTTTAGAAGAAAGAAGTGAAATCTGCGAAGAGAATTTAGAAACAATGGAAATTATTTATAAAGAACAGCTGAATTACCCACAGAGAACTGTTAACTAGACTTAATGAAAGAAAAACTGTGAAGTACATGCTGGAGGACATTGAAATCAGAAAATTATGCAGTCGATTCGTCCCATATTTCTTGATAGTAGAGATGCGATAAGAGCGAATTTTAAGAAAATCTCACCTTCTGGCATGTTTTTTGAAAAATATTATAATGGAGGACAAGACGCCATTGAATCTTTTTATTCCATACAGTAAGCGTGAGTCTCGTGAATAGGTGTTTCAGAGGAAAAGCCACCAAAAATACTTCGCTATAGGACATTTCACTGAAAATATTTCATACTCAGTGTTTTGAAATGCAAAAATTTTGATCAAGACTTTACTTAAGGAATCATCGACTATCACAATTATTGTGAAATGCAGTGATGTGAAAAAATAGCGACAAAGGTCTAGGAATCAAAACCTCTATGTTTTGCATGAAAATTCCAATGGTGATAGTGACTCAAATAATGATGATTTCCTTAATACTAATTTCTGTGAATTGGAAGATAATCAATTAGATTTAATTTCGTCAGTGGATTTGATATAATCCCGATATAAATATGAGTGACACAATTGAAAACATTCGAGAAGTAGTAAATTTTTCAGGAAACCACCTGTAAAAGATAGTGTCTTACAAAATCATATGAAATCCATTCTTAGGCTCCTTTTGATCCTCGTTCTTCATATCATCGGATATTTTAGTATGAGCATATCTTGGACTAATTAAGGTCAAAATTCTATTAACGATTTGGTTGATTTCGAAACTGCGTTGAAATTCGTAATTCCAACGTGGTCATCAGTTATACAACCATCTTGTTTTAAGACTTAATTTCCGTCATAAGCTTCATTTATTATAATTTCAAAAATGTGCCAACAATAATGTTGGGCTTTTATAAATAGTCGGTGCTTAGGTCTGACTCCTTGGTGTTCTTCTTTAATCAATTCAATTAACCCAACACAAAAAGATTTATTTCCAATTTTATATATCACAACTTTTTTCACAACTTTCACAAAAATCGATTCAATTCACAATACTGCACGATTTCGCAAAATTTAAATGCGTAGGGATACATCTTCCAAAGAAAGATCTCCCTGTCTGGTGCGCAAGAATTTAATTTGTTTGGCTGATCAATTTATCTTTAAGCTTATTACCTCCTTTACCCCGCTCTCTGAAATATTCTCTTTGACTAACTGGCAATTTTGTTGATCTGCCTTTTCTTTTTATACTCATTTCGCAAATCAAGTCACCCGCAAACTAAATTGGTTTTGGCATTTCTGACATCTCTCTGTCTAAAACCAAATTAGTTATTTCTGGGCTCCCGGGGTTTCCATTTGTTTACAATAATTATTTTGATGGCGGGTTTCTCTTTTATCCCGGGTTTCCTTCGTCAACCAATTTCGTTTTCCGTAATTAGAAAATCTGTTGAAGTTCCGGGTTTCTCACACTATTCGGGTTTTCTGTTGGCTCGAACTTCCCATTACTCGGGTTTCCCATTGGCCAATTAATTTTTAATTAATTTCTATTTTTATTAAATATTTCTTACTGGGGAACCTCAATCGATTTAATTTATTATATTTGGATTCGTCTCGTCATTTGGCATCCGCCCATACCCGTTTCCCCCGATAAATATTTATTTTAAAATTTTAATTGATTTTGCGTTTTTAATTATTATTTCGAATATCAAAGTTTTTATTGATTTTCTAGTTTACTTTTGTGAACTTTGTTAACCCCAACAATAATTATAAAAACACCAGATAATATTAAATATCTTAACTATTTATTTACCTTTGGTTTATTTACACTAAATTTACAGAATAATTTTATAAATTGGGATATAAATTAACCGAAGGAATATAAATGTTATGTAGATGATATTTTTCGGGTATTTAAAAGTTTAATTATTAATGAATGATTGATATAGCAATATATTTTAAAAATTAGTGTTCTTTTATTTATAAGAATAAATTACCAGTGTTATTAAACAATTAATTAATATTAATATTAAATTTACATTATTTGAACGATCTGGATCATTTTTAATTATATTTATTTAGTTTGAAAAATGAAAAAAATAATGAAACTATTAGTTATACTTTTTTTCGGTTTGCATTATACTTCATAGAAATTAATAAAAATCCAAAAATGCATGTAATTTTGACAAAAATCTCATTTTACCTGTGGGCCACCACGTCCTTCAACTTCTTCAGTTCCGCTTTCATCGAATGGGTACGTATCAAAAACAATTGTATCCCGTCTTGTTACATGAGCAGGTACGGGTTGACCGGACTGGCTATTGTAAGGAGCATAAACTGGAAATAGAATATTCATAGAATGACGAAATTCTTGATTTAAGGATTCCGATACTGCTCCGGGAACTGAGGTTTGAATACTAGTAGATGGCTCCTCTTCAGTTCTATTAATTGGTTCTATAACAGTTATATTTTCTGATTTTTGGTTTTTTTCTTGAGCAGATTGATGAATTGGTTCGGCAAGTTGAAATAACCTTACCATACACATTCCGGTATCACAACGTTCATGGCGCATTGGACAGCTTTTGAAAGTAATCCATGAATTTGGAGTTGGAGAAACCAATCCATATCTATCATGTGCTTCAACTGTATTTAATAGGCGATTGCCATCGTATCTATAATTGGAACGAATTAGTAAGACATAAAAATACAGATAAAGGGTTCGTAATCTTAGTTATTTCAAGAGGATTTTTGGAAGCTTACTCAATTCAGTGACCTCAATATACAAAAATATTTTTTTTCTAAAATATTAACACTGGCATAAGCAAATATTAATGCCACTTCCAGGATTATATACTAAGCTCAACCCGAACAAAAATAGTTTTCTTCTAATCAACTAACAACAACGATAAGGAAAATAAATCAAATAAAGATCAACGAAAAATAAGCAGGCGTACTCAAGATATTACAAAAGTTTACGTAAGTGTTTAGGAAAATTGAAGTAAATGAAGTTATTACGAATGATTCTTTGAATAACTTGATAATTCTATGATCTTCATTCCCCAACAGTTTCATAAGAATCAGCTTCTTTTACAAATCACTGATATTTTTAGAAATAATCAACCATAAATGACTGAATACAATTTATTTCATGTTAAATATTTCGACAATATCATACATAATCTTTCAGTACTCAATATATTTTCAAAAATTTACATTTTAATATAGTAACTACTACATGACGTGTCCAATAACGTTATGATTTTTTAAATCGAAGCGCCTATATAATAATTTTTTGTTCAAAAAGAGTACACTTTGCAAGTATTTCATAGGTGAAAAAAAAGAAGAAAAAACGATAGAAACTTTATTTTCTTTTAAAAACATATTTTTCTTCGTCTAATAAAGTAGCCACATCCGAACAACTTTCATTTTACATATTAAATTTGACTGTTAAGACGGCAGATAATGTTTTAAATATTTAATTAATAAAATTGAAATAAAATAATCTAATAAAATGTTTTAGAAATACAAATGAGTATAAAATTATACAAATGAGACTTTCAGAGTACAGGATTTGAAAAGAGTACGGTTTGCGAAAAAAGAGTACCAAACTCAGTAAATGAGTATAATGATGAACTTTGGTCTATAAATGGTGAAAAAATTATTTTCTTTTTCTAAAATTTAAAAAAACGTCGAACACTAAACATTTAATAAATTCTATGACCATCAAATTGCAGACAAAAGGTCGTCTGATATCAAATACTACATGGTAATATTTTTTCATTTGAAATTCTGTGCATTTTCAGAATTGAATTTTATCAATCAAGTATGCGAAAATCGTTTCAAACAAATAATTTCAAGTACAGTTTTGATAGAACCAAACCAATTAGAATATACTTCTGTAGAAAACATAATATTTTTACACTTTGTTTCAGACTAATAAACATTTCAGACATTTAATTAACATTTTTATCAATATTGTCATATGTGAATATTAGAATTAGGAAATTTGAAATTGAGGTATTTGTAACTTTAGTATTTTTCATGAATGTATAGCATTGCTTTCATTGCTTCATCTACAACAGATATCTTATTTGCAAAGTGCGGTTAAAAGTTTCTTATTATTTTTTGACAAGCAATTTTGGAAAAAGCAGAAATTATATATAATATGTAATACCTGCCCTAGAATAATCAACACCCATTAATAATCACGCATTTCATAAAATATATTATTATAAGACTAAGAATGTATATACTAACCCTGCGGCCACCCAAATCATGTTGTCCATTTGACAAGCCCCTATATAACAACGAGGTTCCTGCATACTAGTAATAAAACTCCACTGTTGTGTTAGAGTATTATAACATTCGACAGAGTCTAAATGTTGCGGACCTTGCCGAATGGCTCCCCCATAACCGCCACAAACATAAATAGTTTCATTCATAACAGCACAACCGGCTCCTGATCGACGGTAATGCATTGGTTCACTTTTACTCCATTGATCATTCAAAATATCATATCTATTGATCATTCAAAACATGACAATTTAAAAAAGAATTTGGAAACAAACTTTTCAACCGTATCAAGTAATTGCATTCCATTATAACCACCAACACAATACAAATAGGAATCAACGACTACAAGACCAGCACCCTCCCTCGATGTTTCCATGCTTTCTTTCCGACTCCACTGATTAATAGACGGATCGTACACCTCTAATGATTTTAACCGAGCGATACCATCGAATCCACCACAAACAAATATTCTACCTGTGTATTTTAAATTGTAAATTACAGAAAAAAATCAAGTTTTCAAACAAATTTTCACTGATTATTATTGTTATCATTTGTTATTTTGATTTGTTATGTTGATTTATTATTATTATTATTATTATTATTATTATTATTATTATTATTATTATTATTATTATTATTATTATTATTATTATTATTATTATTATTATTATTATTTATAGAAGCGTTTTCTAATGTAAAACTTATACTTTCAAAATAAAATATATAATACTAACAGGTAAATAATAAACCACTACCGCAACAACCTTTGCAACAACCCCTTTGATGCAGTAACTTTTAAAGACAATGGGCTACAAGGTTTCTAAGTTTAATCTTGAAACCTACGTCATGAAATCTAATTAATACCCAAAATGAAGATATTTTTTATAAAAGATGTTTATGTGACTCAGTAAAATTTTAAAAATTATCTTACCATTGTAAACACAAGTTGCTGCCAACCCTCTCTTGTATTGCATTGATGCCAATTCCATCCATCCTTGTGACAGATTACCTACATCAAGAACTGAAACTGTATTTAATCTTTCTCGGCCATCAAATCCTCCGATTACATAAATACACGAAGCTATTGAACAAGCTGCTACATATCGATACCGACCAGGTAAACTCTGAATGATGAAACATGGTTAATAACTTTTTATAATTAACTTTCGGTTTTGAATTTAATTCCAACAAATCGACACTACACAAACTAAAAATTGATTGTTCTTAGTGTGTATATGTGAAAAAACTCATAATAACGTCATAATGATCATGTAGATTCTACATTGTAGAACAATTAATTTTCAAAATAAAATGACTTACATGTGAATATATGTTTGTATTGTTCATAAATTAATTATTTTTATTGAATAGTACCAATTTCCTCGTGGGAGTGCTGCTATTTGCCTCATTAAAGGTTTGACATTGGCATTGCCATAAACATTATTAACTGTTACCCCACACTGTTGAAATAAAGCCTGACTCGGTTATTAATACATCTGTTGATACATTTAGCTGGTAATGGGTTACCTATTAGACAGGTTTTCTTGTTTTTTTGTTGCTCAAACCTCACTTAATTTTCATTTAAAAGAAACAATGGTGAGCCAAGAATCAATATATACACATATATATATAATTCTTTTAAAATAATTTTTTTTATCTTTGATAGCCTATGGGGCAAATTTCGGATATCGAATTTGAAATATATAAAATTAACTTCGTCATTGAAACTATTTCAACTGAAATTTAAACTTTGAATTGTTCAATCATGTTTCGAGTCGAATGAATAGAATTATTTGTTTAACAAATTTAGAAATATATTTAAAAATACAAATAATATTAAATTAAAATATAAAGTAAGCATGTGAAACAAGCGGTGCTTAAGACACATCAGACAAAGTATTATTATTACTTAATAACAATAATTTCAAGAACCAGTTGCTCAAAGCTCTAAAGAACTATATGATTGAAATTGGATCATGAAACAATCACCTTGTTAATTGTAAAACTTCTATTAATAAAATCCATATTTCGAATCGAAAATTATATATTAAATTCAAAACAATACAATTTAATTTCAATATATTAAAAAAATTTACAGTGATGTTTATTCAAACCACCAAATTCTAGTTGATTCTGCTTCCTCTCTTTGGGGTTTAGTTGAAAAACTGTAACCTCGTTCAGTTATGATTCCCATCAAATATTCTGTCAAATGTTTTGCAGTCAAATTTATTCTGCAAATTGCAGACAGTGTAAAACCTTCACAAAACAGACGAGAACACAAAACATAACCTGCGCACACAGACTCATGAAAAGTTAATTAAGATGCACACAGATGCGACAATATAAAAATTTAAATTTAACATAATGTAAGCATACCACATCAATCCATTTATTTCATCTTTTATTTAAATATTTTTTGTTTAGTTATTTAATTATTAAAATTAATTGCATTCTTACATCTTCTCTAGCTTTAATTACTTTACCCACTCAACGCTTCTTATCAATAAGTTTCCATTATCAAACTTTACTTCCGTGGATCCAAAATATCTGTCATCTTCTTTGTTATTAGTATTGAATATAATTAAAAAGAAATCTCATTTCAAATTTCCTTTTCGTGATTGAATCAATACTCTTGTTTCTATGGTTAATAAGAATTTTTGTAAATACTTTTTTTGGTAAGTAGAGTTTATCATTAACTCAATTTCTGATAAGAACTCACCAGTTTTTATCTTTTAAAGAAATATGAATTGTCCGTTTGCAAAATGATATGTAAGGATTGAATAATTTACTTTAACATTTTGAAATTTCGTTAGATTTTCCATGCCTTAAGATTCCAACGATTTCCCTCTATCACAGAGAATTACGTCACGGGCACCATATATTAATATTCAATTTTTTAAAAATTATGACTATTGTATTTTATCTTTACGACTTAACGGCATGAAATGATACATATTTACTATACTGGCCGATGAATTCGAGAATATATTCCATACCGTATTGTTTATTTAAATTGAACACAAAAATTCATAAATATTGTTTAGAAAAACTAGGTGCTGGAATCTTACAATTTATCTCTTTTGTTGGTGTTATAGTAACGTTGAGTCACATCTTGTATTGCCTGTATCTCATATTTCTCATTTCAAAGTTATTTGATACATTTTTTAAACTAGCATTATTCACACTTTCATGACACAGTTTTATATGGCGTTTTGTAACAAAATATATTCTTCTACTATCTAGTATCTATATCTTATTATCTTCAGTTAAAATTATCTCATCTTTTATTTTGAATTGGGCTTTTTCTTACAAAATTAAGATGCATATAGTATGATTTATTTCGGTCGAATTATTTTGACATACATTTCCGGATTTCATGTGATAATAACTAACAATTTAGTCTTAAATTTTCCAATTTTTAGGTCATTATAAAATTTTAATGCATTAGAACAGTGTTTCTCAAACTTTCTGGTACTTCGGAACCCTATCAATTTTTTCCGTTTTCGCGGAACCCCTTCGGAAAATTTTATACCCAGATGAGTATTATCCCTTTATATTTGAAAAAACTGCCACAATGAAAATAAAAATAAAGTTTTACGCTAAATTGTTTTTATTTTAGTAAAAATAGGAAAAAGAAATTTTTTATTAAAATTAAATATATATATATATATAAAAGGTTAATAAAAAAAGTATTAAACCAAAAAACATTTAATTTAAAGAAAACATTAATTTATGTATCAATGGAAAGAGCTTGCATTGACTTGCATAAATCTTCAATATTTGGTGGAAGATTTGTTAACGAATATCTTACAATCGATGTCAAATTTAATCTATTCCGTTGTTTGGTCTTGTTAAAGTGACTGTTGAAAATCCGCTCTCACATAAATAAGTTGAAGAAAATGGGAGAATAGTTTGAATCGTTTTGTCACTTAAAACCATGTACTCGACATTTATTTGGATCCAAAACTTACCAAGTGATGAATTTTCTTTTACATTTTTCAATGCCACGTCTGATGAGAGATCAGCTAATAAATCTTCTTCAACTATAAACAGGACATTTCTTGTATTTGTGAAATTGAATGGATCTAAAACCCACAATGTATCTGTTCTCGGGTCTTGGCTTACAGGAAAATATTCCCCAAATTTGATTGATAAAGTTTTTAAATGATTAACTATAGTTATAAATAATTTTTTAAAATCGTAATATTGGTTTCTATTTTTAGCTTCAATCATTTGATCCGTTAAGCAGTTGAACATATCGAAGTTGTTGTTTTCAACTCTCTGAATCCATAATTTAATTTTTTTCTTTTGTCCTTCTATTTTATTATAACTAGCAAACATGGTTTTGTATGTTCCTTGTAGTGATAGTTTCAGTTCGGTCAACACTTGAAAAATATCTGCAAGATAACATAATTTCATGTTCCACTCTGTCTTTGAAGGACTGAACTAGATCACTATTTTTACTTGATAGAAAGGCAATTATTTCTTCTCTCAGTTCATATATTCTTTTTAATATACGACCTTTGGATAACCATCAAACTCCTGCGTGTAATAATTATGTTTTATGAGATGATTTCATTTCCTCGCACAACCATTCAAATAATCTTGAATTCAGTGCACTTGATATTATATAATTTACTGTTTTAATAGCTGTTGTTAATCCCTGATTTAAATCATCACTAATATTTTTACTCGCTAGCATTTCTCTGTGTATCATACATTGTGTACATATTACATTCGGAGCTACTTCTTTAATTTTTGCGACTAATCCTAAATTTTTACCATCAGTACAAACTGAAATACAATCTACCATTTTTAAATCAATACTTAAAAAATAACCCGATATTGTTGTAAAAATTTTATGAGCAGTTGTATGACCCTTTATTTCCAAGTATTTTAAAAACTCTTCCTTAATTTTTCACTTTCATCCCAATCTACATATCTAATATAAATAAGTAACAAAGATTTACCAACAATATCCGTCGAATCTAATTGAAGAGCATATATTTTTGATTTTTTTTTGATTAGTTCCAGTTCAACATTTTCGCTCATTATGTCTATGCGTCTCGCAACTGTGTCGTTTGAAAGAGGCATTGTATTTATTTTACTTGCAAATTTATCACCAAACATTATTTGACAGGCTTCAACCATGCAAGACATAATTAGATTTTCTCCTATAGTGAAATTTTTTTCGATTTAGCAATTTGATATGATATAAAAAAGAAGCTTTGAGAGCCAACTCATTTTCAATTCCAAGTAATGTATATTGCATAACTGTTATTTTGAGATTTCAGTTCGTTTTCTTTTCTTTTAAAAAAATCCTTTGGCTTACTTTGGTATTGAGGATGTTTTGTTTCCAAATGTCTTTTAAGTTTTGCCGGAGCCATAGCACTATTAACTAAAACCTCTAAACAAACAACACATTGTGGACAATTGTAAATGCTAAGAATGAAGGATCATTATTTGCAAAGCTTTCTTTTATTTTCTGATAATGAGGTTTAAGAAATAGAAACTTTAACATTCAAATTACTTGTTGATTCTATATCTTGTTCAGCACTTTGAGTAGTACTATTTTCAGTATTTGTTGACGGATAGCTTTCCTCAGCATTATCAGTAGTATTTTTTAAAAAAAATCTAATTTACGTTGTTTACTCATTTAAATTTTGAACTATTATTTATTAATTTAAATAAATATATTTATATTTAATACATATATATAAATATAAATTTAGTTGTAAATTTTTTTGTTATACAAGTTATGGTAAATAAAAATATACATATATATATAATACATACAAGAATACATAATATCTTATTTTAGTTTAGAACTAAAAATATATACATTTATTTTATTAAATTACTTTATGAGAAATTAAAAATAAATATGTGTATTATATATATGTATTAAATATAAATACATGTAAAGTAGGCCATGAAAAGTTCTACATTTTTAAACTGAAATTTAAAAAAAATCCACCGAATTGTTCTAATGATAAAAATGTATTAAAATTCTAACTGAAACTCTCATAAAAAATCTATGGTTTCTCGAATGTTTTTTACATTAAAATTCAAATTCGAATGGAAGTTCTCGCGGAACACAGTTTGAGAAACACTGCATTAGAAGATAATGAATTAGAAAAGATCTGACGATATGAAAATCAGAATCAAGAAGCACGAGAAAATAAATACCATTAATGATACAATTGCACCAATTAACGAAAATATGCAAATGTAGTGTAGTGAGAAACGCTTAAACCTTTCAAATGAAATTTCAACTCTAAAATAATTATCAAATGAAAATAAATCAACCAAAAAGAAACTAAAATAAAATTCGAAATAAAAATACACGTTCAAAAAACCTTTTTATCAAAGACATAAACCAAGATTTAATCAATTTAAATTTCGGAAAAATTAAACAACAAAATTTAGATGGTGGACATGTTATGAAGAAGCGAGAGACTTGTAGATTATTTAAACGTTAAGTGCGGTCACTGTCATAAATCAGAACATTTCAGACACTAATGATTTGAGCTGCAATCAAATTGGAGCCGACAATATCGAGATCCAGTCGTAGCAGTTCATGGAGATAGTGAAAATGGCAACCAATACCCGAATTGATATGCTTCACCATGAAAGGAAGGGATTGGAGCTCTTCACCCAATGTAAGTAATGTATTGAATAAGGAAATTATGATTGAGATAAATGATGGTTTTGAATGATGAAATTTATAAATGTGTAAATAACTTTCTATTATAACGCAACTTAAAGACAAACTTAATTTAATTATCAAAATTAATATGGATCTGCGATTCGTCATTTATGATGAATAACCAAAGTGACAACATTTTCCATTTTCATTATCTCAAATAAGCAACTTTTTGACAAAGAAATAACAATAAAAATCACGAAACAATTTATTTGAATCTCAGAAATTCGAAACAGAAAATTTCAAAACAACAAATTAATTTCAAAGTCAATAAAAATCTATTTATTTTTCTAAATTCATTAAAGTTAACTTTTTTTGAAACTATAAAGAAAATCTAAAAAGTTCCATCAAATTTAAATTTTCTTAATAATTCTTAATAGTCAATCATCAACACTAAAATTTTCAGCACACAAACAAATTTCTCAAAATTTCTGAGAAGAATTTGGTTCACAAGACATCTGTTTTTATACATCGATTTAGTGTGTGTTTTTTATGTATGCTCATTATTGAATTAAAACAAATTTGAAATTCTAGAAAATTTTATTTTATTACAAGACTTTTCAATTTTTATTTTATATTAATTTTACTCTTAATTTTTTCTCATTCAACTATTTTAAACCTTTCAAGTTACTGGTTAGTTTCCTAAGTTTCGTAAACATCATTTAGTTCCGTGGTTTTCAACATTTATGTTCATTGTAACACTAGGTAATAAATTTAAATGTGGACGTACCACCAACAAGAAACATATTCAATAACTAATAAAAGAAAGATGGGCACGTTAAGACGAAGTTTTAGAAAATTTAAAATAACAAGAAGCATGATGGACGATTATAATCTTTGAAATTAATATGGTAAAAATGGTAAATTTTAAGTTATACTATTTATAAATAAATTATATTTATTTTTCCGCGTACCACTTAGCGACATCTGGCATACCAACCGTGGTACGCGTATCACTGGTTTGAAAACCACTGATTAAAATATCTTTAATATTGATTAACTACTCGTATGTTTTGATTTTAGTACGTTCATTATCTATAATTTTAAGTGGACTATTTATGAATCTTATTAAATTCATTGATAAGAGTTTTAACTAGGCTGGCCATCTGCGCAGAATTTGCCGGGACAGTCCCGGATTTTCAGGAATTGTCCCGGATCTCAGCCGGGACGCTATTTGACCCGGAATTATTAATTTGATCGAAATTGTGAACCAAATTTTATGTTTTTCAGAAATAAAGTACCATAAAGTATTGCTACAATGCAATTATGTTTAAATTAGATCTTTATTAATTCAAATACAAAATTTTATGAACAATAAATTCTAAAATTTTGCTTCTTTGAACAATATTGTGATGACGTATGGAAATTTAAGAACCCTTTAATTGAACTAAAATTTTTGATTTTAAATGAGTTTAAACTTTTATCTCTTTAACTTTTATCTCTATCTGTAACATCGACAGATGTTGAGCGTAAATTCTCGCTAATGAATTGAACGGCATTGAATTGCTTGATAAAGTTCATTCTTCAGAAAAGTATGAATAATAAAAAGTAATATTCTGAGTAGATAACCTATTTTTGCTTTTGTCCAGGTTTTTTTACATATGTCCAGGATTTTCTAGGAAAACCTCTGGCCAGCCTAGTTTTAACTCATAGTCCGTAGATTTTCTTTTAGTTTATAAAATTATTTTAATATTAGCCTAAAGACTAAATTTTACCTCTAACGAAATAGTTAAGATATTGAATTAAACATTTTAGTTAAAACATTGCAAACTTTCGGTTGCCATACCATTGTCAATTCCTTCTTACACAGTTCTAGTTTCTGTTTTTCAATGTTATAGTTTATAGGTGCTTATCGAGCTACCAGGTGTGATAAATTTTAGTCGATCGTTAGATATAAATTTTAGGTCTATTTTAAGGATTCATGATAGACCACAAGATATGGCTCCAAAACCTCTATATTAATTTTATTTGCTTTCCATGGCCTCACTCCGAGCCAATATGAATGTGTGAAATCTAAGACGCTGGAATACGCCAAAGGTGAGTAGTGTACCGTTTCAGGATTCCAATTATTATTGGTACAGAAAATCTAAACATCTCTATCTAAGTTTATATTTAATAGAATAAAGTTATATTAATTCATTAACATAATAGAAGATTTTTCATGGCAAGCATGTATGTAGTTATATTCATTTAAAAATCTAGAAATATTATTAATATCTATGTATGTTTATATTCAAATGTAGTTATTTATATATTTGGTACAAATTCTTTAATGTAGAAATGTATCTATCGTATGACTTTTTAATTGGATTTTGTTTTAAATAAATATGAAAAATTTATATTTCAATATGTAAATTCTAACTGGTAATTCATTTTTTTATTTAAAATTTGATGGGGTTCGCTGTAATATCATTACTAACAATTTATTTGTAAAATGAATTTATAAATTTTAATATATTTGAATGTTTGTGGTATTTTGGAATTGAATGATGACATTACTCAGAATATTATTAATATTTAATTAAATTCTTCTGATTTATTAATTGAAAATTATTTGTTTTAATAATAAAATCTTATTCTAACATGGGACTACGCATATGCTGAAATTTGTTCTACCGTCTGAAACAGAAGTGGACGATGACTTGGAAAAAATGATTGAAGAAAAAGACATATTTTTTGAGCTTACTTAAACGTCAGAAGATCTCAGAGGAATATTTATATATAAATGTTTTTATAATTGAAGCCACTCGGAAATTCGACCAAACAGATGTGGAATTACACTAAAAAAGTGAATCCAAAATGGTTTTTTATGAAACCATCAAATATTGCAAATGTTTACAATGCTACTTTCTTATAGAAGAGGAATGTTATCAGAGAATGTTGTTCGACACAACCTTAAAGAAGATGATTAATTTAATTAATATTTAGAAATCAGTGTAGTTTTATATTACTATAGGTGCTATTCCAAAGTAATTGAAGGTAAAAATTTTTATTTAAAAATGAATGTTAGGAAAGAAAATTAATTAGAAAAATATAGAAATTGGGAAATTTATAAGGATTATGAAAATATATTTATAATACACAGATTGGGATATTGGAAAAACAATATTAGTAAAACACGAACCTCCAATTGTCATTAATCATATAAGCAACCGGCACATTAGCAAAGATAGAAGAAAATAGAAAATATATGGAAAGAAATGAAAATCTCATTGGAACACACAAGTGGTGCGTATTAAAAAGAAATGAAAATATGATTTAATAATTTGAATGTATTGATAAGTTTTTTATGGAAACAAGTGTACAAGTGTGATTTCTCAGTATGTCGCCACGAAAATTTTTATACACTTAAGTGTCAACAGATAAACATATAATAATAAGCATTGAAATAAAAAAATATAAAATTTAACTTAATAAAACACCTGAATACAGAAAATAAATTGTTACTCTATTCGAGAAAAAATAATAAAAAACTTACGAGAAATAATAATACTAATGATAATAATTATTGTAATAATAAAAGCAATCCGATCGTTTAGAATGGTATAAATGAGAAATTTTCTGCCAGACATACATATTGATAGATGTTGAAAATCAAACAACTAAATGTCTCTATTAGTATCCTTATGTTAACAGAAAAACCCAAGGATTTTAAAACATCTTTTGGATTTAATGATCATAAGGCCATCAATGGATCGTTTTAAAAAGCTATATTGGATTATATGTCGCACAATCAATGTCGAATTAGGTAATGATAATGCCAGCGACGGTGTAATAATGAAATAAAAATTGGTCATGATTTGCCTAAGACAGTGCTGTCCAACCTTTTTGACACAATGGGCCCCTCGAATAATTATCAAAATGCCAATGGCCGCATATAGGTCGAGAATTGGCTCCGCAAGCATTCGGCCATGTGATGCACAGAGCAGCTAGCGATTATTAACTTCCCAAATGCAGTTTGGAGCATTTGGCAACAAATAGAAGTCCATTTTTGTACCCTTGTAATAATATAAAGAATTACTTTACTTATATAAATAATTATTTTGTGGTATAATAAAGATCTGGAGAAGTATTATCATTGATCAATGTGTTTTAAAGATGTTGAAGTATGGTAAAAAGTCTAATCTAAAATTCTGATATGTAACTTTAATTAATTTTAAATAAAAAAAATTTGCAAATTTTAAAAATTTATTGTTTTTAATTATATTTGCAATTTTTTTAATATTGAGTAACAGCTGCTGAATCCAGATGCTTCCCTAAACCGCTGCACAGCTGCTCACATATGTCACTAGATAACATCTCAAACAAGCTGATGGATAACTGAAGATCAGAAATCTGTTTCTCTTTGTTTTTAAACTCAGCAAACAAAAAATCTACACATTCTTGAAAAAATTGCTTAAGTGTGTCACCACCTGAATATGGTTTTTGCTTTTTAAGCAAAAACCTATCTGACCTTTAGGGGTGCCTCCGTTACAGACTTACTTGAAGTCATCTGAAAATATGCTGCTGGCCAAGTAAATTATTTTTTAAAGAAACAACTTTTTTTTCTCTCACTTTTGTAACAAGTGGATAATTCTTTTCAAAATTACTATGCATTGAAGTGTACTACATGTCATGTAGTGTCTCAGTAGACTAGTCTTTTTCAAAACTGAGATGGAATTTTGACACAACAAACAAACCAGCTTCTCAACAGGCATTGTAAACAAAAAATTCAAGTTCCCAAGATGAATTGAACAAACTTTTTCCTTCCGTAACTTTTCGCTTTCTACTGCTCATATCTGAATACATACTCTGGTTTGCGTTATTTTTGCAGTAACGTAATATTGTTTTTTAGAAAACTTAAAAAATAATAAAATTATTAATTCTGAACACGATCCTTCGGTTTGACAATAACTGGTAAGTAAGTAAGAGTGTGGGGTAAGTAAATACGCTAGCTAATTACACTCAGCAATTTATAAAACAGGCCTCATAGCAGTTAAATAGTCAGTTTAATTTTAATATATTAAAAATATTGAATTTAGTATAGTCGAAAAAATGCAGTGAGGTTTGATATAAGGTGGATTAGTTAGCTTAAAATTGTAGGTAACATTTTGCACAGGGGAAGGGAAAATTAACTTGTTTTGAACAAAAGAGGAAACATTCTGGTGGGCCATTTAAGATCATGCAGTGGGCCATATGCGGCTCTCGGGTCGCAGGTTGGACGGCACTAGCTTAAGAGATATTCATTCGACGATGTTTACAGTGTAGATACGTTTAGTATCTTCTGCCAATGTCTCACAGATAAACTTTAATATTCAAAGTAAATAATTGTCCAGGATGAAAGAAAACCATGAAGCGGATCACTTTTCTGTTTTCCTCCAGTATGAGTGAATTGTACAAGACTAAAATTCTCGTCGGTAAAGTAGAACGTCCAAGATGCTTTGCTAATGTTAACACCAAGAAACTTCCCATAAATTATTTTGTTAATAAAGATTCCTGGAAGGCATATGGAATAAAGTGGATGTCAAAGTTCGACAGAGAATAGTAAAAGAGAATTGTAAAATTATACTGATAGTTGACAACGTAAGCACACACATGGATCATGGTAGAATTAAAAGCGACTGACTTCGCGTTTCATCCTTACAATACGACAAGCATCATTCAATATTGTGACCAGGGAATCGTCAGTGCTTTTAAATACCATACATTTACTTTTACTGTGGATGGAGGTAAGGGGAAACTTCCTAGAATTCCAGTTTTCTCTTTCAGACGATGTCTATGTTTTTAAGCTAGTCTGGAAGCATAAGGACAGCAAGATAATTGCTACTGTTTTCGAGATGTAATGTTTGCATCTTTAGCTGTTGGAGTTGATAATGCACCATATTCGGATAGGATCAATATTTTCATCATTATTCAAGAATTCTGGTCAAAACTACCTTCTAACAGTGATGTTACTTCATATAAATACATGGAAATCGACGAAAATCTGGAGACGGAGGAAATTTTATCTAACGAGGGCATCATTGAACAGGTATTTAAATTAGTAAGTAGCACTATAGTCTGCTGTATTTTTATTTATAGATCTAATATAGTTTGTTGTACATGAATCAACATGTTCCATCAAAAATATTTTGAATGTATCATCCGCATACCACATGTTTCTATGTCGGTTATGCTGATTTCGTTCAGAAAGTGTCGTCGATCATTCTATTTTCCTAGTGGAATTTGAAAATCAACTGGTGCCAAACTGTCATTGACGAGTTTTACCATTAACTTCCAAACATTTCTTTATAGCAGGGTTTTACTGTAGTAGCAGAGTGAAGTATAGCATACTTGCTGAATAATATTAACATGAAACTCGCAACGTAAATTTAGAAATATTTTTATGAGGTTTTGGAATTTAAATTCTAAATAATTTTTGAAAATCGGAAAATTATTTTGATAGAGTGAAATAAATTACAATATAGTAATAAATTACTTAACAATAATATTTCACAATTATCAGAGACTCGGGAATAAAACAAATTTGATAAAAACTGTATTAAATCAAATTTTTGAGTAAAAGATTGACCCGTTGGGAGGAAACCCGAAATATTAGAGGCAAATGAAGTTTTATTAACATAAGATCTTTGGAATAAATGAATAATTTAGAAATCAAAAAGAAATGTATTAGAAAAACTGTACAAACTTCAAATTATTTTTAAGGATTAAAATTTTTGTTTGAAGATAATTTTTTAAAAATAACTATCAATCTTTTTTAATGCGCACAAATGTCACTTTTGATATAATAAGCATTTGTAATTGATGTTTCAAAATACAATCTAGATCCAGTAAATATATAAATTGGACACTTTTTTTGAGAAAGAGATAGTAACTTTCATGTCCGACAAAGAAATAAAGAAATGTATCTTAATGTCAAAGATTTATTCACTTGAACAAAATATGGAATATCTTGAATATTAAAACAATCACATAATAAATTACGGCATCATGGCCACAAATTAAAGCCTATTATTTATATATAGAAAAAATATACACACCTACTTGAAATTATGACAAAAGTTATAGGCACAATAAATTAAAAGAATTCACTATAGAATATAAAAAATAATTTCAACTACGAAAACACAAACTACCCATAACAATCCTATAAAAAATACAGTGAGACAAAAATTATGAGCTGCAATAATTTATTACGGGCATTTTTAATTATAAAAATATGCAATTTGAGGAAATTATCAAACGTTTTATTACATTCCACCTTTTCAAGAGCACGAAAGAAGCGTAGGGGGCTATGAGAATTAAAATGTGTTTAATGATATTCAAAATTTTCACTTTTCTACAAATTTAGAAAATGATGGAAAAAATTCATCGAGTGCATCATTTATTAGAATATTACATTTAAAGTTAATTATATATAGATTTATAGAAAAAGGATTAAAAAAATTTGATCTAAGTCACGGAAAAGTACAATATTTGTAATCACAAAAAATATTTAAAATAGCTTTAAAAAATCTAAATGTTAACATTTTTTTATTGTTGCTAATAATTTATGATTCCTTTTGTATACCAAAAAAACATTTTATAACAGTTTCATCAGTGGTCAATTCTGATAGAATTTATGGCCTATAACTTTGGATAGTATAAGTTTTTTGTGTATTAATTTGACGTGTTTGGAATTTCAGTATTTTTTGAATCTGTTGGGATATTAAATATTCGTCGATGAATAGGTCTCTCGATCCGACTCCTCGTGTTCAATAATCAATAAGACAAAATCCCAACAAAGAAATCTTTATTCACAAATATTCACCACGATATACAATTGTTTACTTCTGGTACACACCCTAAGGATATAACGATATAAGTCACTGGAATCTGATTAACTTCTTTATCTGTTTACTGCTTTTCACTCGTTTCTCAAACTCGTTAGATTTTTCTCTTCGACCAACTGGCAACTTATTTTGTTGACAGTTCCTTTTATAATTTTTGGGTTCCAATTAATTTGGATTACTGCTAGAAAAACAATTTTTCCAGTTCAGACAATTAATTGCCCATTTCACTAATTCCGGGAAACCCATTAAGCTGATGTTCAGCTCGGCGGCCCTTGATTAATGGGTTCGTTGGTAAATAATTTAACTAATTAATTAATTTGTTTTTGGACTCCCTACCCTTCAATATGCCTTATCTCAATCTAATAGTATTTTATTCGTCTTCACAATCAAATTTGCCACCGGTTACCACTTTCCCCCCGAAAAATATTGATTTTTAATTTTTTTAAAAATTTATTAATTTTGATAATTTTAAAATTTTATTCATGTTTTATTATAACCTTAACATACCTCCCCCTTTAATTAGAATTCTTCCTCGAATTCCATTTCATATTTTATGCTTGATAATAATGATAATAATAATAATAATAATAATAATAATAATAATAATAATAATAATAATAATAATAATAATAATAATAATAACAAAATTAACATAACAAAAATAATATAAAAAAATTACATCATTTTTTTAAAATTATAATATAGATAAAAGTTATAATATTTATATAACATTTTAAAATTAGTTAAGTATTTGAATATTTTTTTAAATGTTTATTTATTACAAAATTAAAAAAATAATTTGTTTAAATTATAAGTTAATTCATAATATTTGTATCACAAATATTGCGGAGTAGATTAAAACAAAAATTAAAATTATTTTTAAAGTGCAACGCTATTTTCTTATTTCAAAGGAAATAGCACTATTATTTTGTTATTTATAGATTAAATGCCAGAACCTTTCATCGATTTATAATAATAATAATAAAAATCATGATAATAATGATAATAATATAATAATATTGATAATAATATTAATCATAATCTTAATAACGTAAAAATTAAAAAAAAATTAATTAAAAATTTCTCCTAATAGTAGGTTAATTTAATTTAAAAATTATTTATCAAAAATTTCTCCTTAATGGAGAATTTATTTAAATTTTATTTTTCATATTTTGTTTTGAGCCCATTCACTTTAATGGGTACTGAATTTGGATTCGGAAATTTGCCCATGATTAATGGGAATCTTTCCTCCAATTTCTGAACCAATGAGATCGCTGTTCTGAATACGATCTCATTGGTTCTTTTATTTCTGTTTCTTTTTTTTCTTTTAAAAGCGGAATTTTCTTCATTAAAAAATTTTTTTTTCACTATTATTTATGCTTGTACTGCCAATTACCCATTGCTGATAAATTTACAAAAGTAAGAATTATTATTAAGTTCATCACTGGCACTCAACTGCACTCAGGAAGCTACAACGATTGAAGAACCCCCTAAAACTATCTGTTCATCAATTGATTTCAGAGATGAGCGGACTGCCGAACCAGAAAAAATAAGTCCACAATTCTACCACAAATTGGGTCAAAGATAACATCAATGAACAAAGAGAACACCCTGCACGTACTTCACAACATGCCAGGCTGTGCCATTTGTCTCCAAAAAAAAATTTAACTGGTATTGTTAGCATTGAATTAGTGTCAAAATCTTATGACAGAGTCTGTCGAAAACGTTTGTGTATTTCAGCTCATATAATACATAATAATAATAATACCAATTATGATTATAATAACAAATTATTTTTTGGAATACAAATAGTAATACTTTTAGTTATAATATTTGGAGTAACCTATCTTTATTGCCATTCATTTATTAAATTAATTATGATGTCCGAACAACCTCTGAGACTGTCCAGGGATACCAAGCTCCGGTTTTCAGAGATTGGTACCTCATTGTGCTACTCGCACATTATCCATTAATGCAATAATTATAACAATAATAGTGATGAATATTTATTTTTGCTTCTTTCTTTTATTTATAAAATAAAGATTCCATTATATTGATTCACATTATTTTATTATTATTTTGTGTTTCAGGTTTATTTATTTTTTCTTTATGCCCTACCTCTGAGACTGTCCAGGAATACCAAGCTCCGGTTTTCAGAAATTGGTACCTCATTGTGCTACTCGCACATTATCCATTAATGCAATAATTATAACAATAATAGTGATGAATATTTATTTTTGCCTCTTTCTTTTATTTATAAAATAAAGATTCCATTATATTGTATTGATTCACATTATTTTATTATTATTTTATGTGTTTCAGGTTTATTTATTTTTCCTTTATGCCCTAATTCGGTGAGTTTTTATTGACTTGATTATAATAGTGATAATTTTACTAGTAATACACACAATAATTTATTATAACTTTTCATTTCGAATAATTGCTAAATATATATACATTTTTGATGATAATATCATTTTATTTTATTTGTGTCTTTTATATTTAATTAATTTATAAAATTTTTGCATTATTTCGGGGTTTAAAAAAATTGGGGTTTCGGTGTTAAAAAAAATATTTAGCTTATTAATTTTTTGGGTACTCCCGTGGCATTTTTGGTCTGGCAAAAACAATCAAAGACTTTAATTATTTATTTATAAATACAAACATATTTTTTCAATTAATATTGCGATTCAGTTTTATTTTCAATGTGTCCGTTCCACACTCATATTTAACTATGGTTTCCTTCCTCGTATATTTCCTCCCATTGTATATTATTTCGTCTTGTCCGATTAAGGTAGCAATGTCGGTACTGGTTGTTGGCTGTTCCACTGGAGCTTTCCTTTTAAGTATTGGTTTGCATTTGTTGAACGGTACTGGTTCTATTTTCGTTTCTCCTCTCTGTTCCACCATTAGCAGAAAAAACACTAAAATCTCTTCCGTCATGCTCATTGAAGATTGTGTCGCCATCTAATATTGTACTGTCACCTCCATTTGGATTACTCTATCTTCTTCGCATTTTTTTCACTAGTACTCTCTTGACCTCTTGATTCATATTCAGACAATGAATATTTTTTGGAAATTACTTTTTGTGGCCATTTTACATGATCCTCCCATTGGTTTTCAATTGTTTTATATATCCGTCGAATACTTTTTGCATCTTCCTTTGGTGAGTGGAATCCTGTTTGCGTTTTTTCTCCACATATTTCTTCCGCCAACATTTGGAGTTTAAACCATTGTCTTTTCTTTGATATTCCCATTTTTTCAAAAATTAGTGCCGCAGCAAGATCCCTAATGTTATATTATTTTCCTACCCAAATTTTTAACTATTGTAATTCGACATGTAAGTCATGCCCTACTAATATCTTCCCAACTGTTAGTTTCTGGATCTCCCGCATTTCCGTATATGAATCCTGTTGATTTCTGGATGCTGCTTCATTAATGCCTTTGCAAAATGATACATAGTGCTGAATCCTCATCCTTGGTGTGATATAGACGTCTTTCAGTACCTTTCCATTGTAATTTATAATGGCGATTGATAGTGAAATAATCTCGCGTGCTTCTGATGTGTCATATTCGGCATCGATGAATAGAATTCTTTGACGTATTTTGTCGAGAGTCATGTCCTTTCTCATAAATGAGTGTTTCTGTCGCAGCATTTCATCGTCGATTGATAAAAATCCTGGTTCATCGATTATGGGTTCATTTTTTAGAACCACGTTTATTGCGTTCGGAATCCTCACTTCTACTGCTATTGTGGCTTTGTCGTATGCTGCTCTAATTCTCATCTGCCGCAGTTCCTCTGAAATTTTCCACGATGTAAATTTTTGAGCTTCATTCCATACTTTCCACCTTTCATCTAAGATCTTGATTTTCCGTCGATAATATGCATCCGGTATTCGTTTTCAGCTTTTGTTTTACTCTCTCTTCAGCTAATTTTAATCCGGAATTCCTCTGAACAATAAATAGGAATATCTTCATTTTTCTGTCACCTGTGCGGAACCAGTTTGGGATCAACAAGTTGTTTTCGATCGAAAATCTTTTTGGATCTCCATATTTTTTCTTTAATCGATGAAAATTGTCGTACGTCATCCTTGTGTTGTTTTCCAATAACTCCATTTTTTCTAAAGACATTAGAAATTAATTGTTGAATTTTAGATTTTGTGATGGGAGACCGTCGGTAAGCACCCGAAGGGTACCACCTTCGATCCCGAAATAAATAATAATATTTAATAATAAATTCTTACCGTTTTAAATTATTTTAATTACACTCATTTATTTTTATTTCACTTTTAAATTTATCCCCTTAACCCGGTTATCCAATCAGATTGCACTTGACTTTTTACATACAAAGGATGCCTTATACTAAAAGATTCACATCAATCAGAATACACCCATCCCCCGATTTGCGTCGTTTCGATTTGCGACGATTCGATTTGCGCCCTCACCAAAAATGACACCATTTTTTCGATTTTCGTCTTAAATTCGATTTGCACCTTTGAAAAAAAAAATTTTTATTTAAAGCATTTTCATCAATTGATTAGGCCATGAGAATTATCACTGCCAATGACTGCGATGAATCGCGCAGTTGGATCACGGGACAGAAAATTCAGCAATCAATTACATGCTACAAAGAAATGCTCAAAGAAATGCAAAAAGAAAATGTTCAATCAACACTAAACTGCTTTTTTTACCATTAAATGATAACTCACCAAATAATGATAATGATAGTGATTGTGAAGAAATTTTGTAATTGTAATGTTATAATCCAAAAAATTTGTTATTTTTTGTTGAATTCAAGTTTTTTGTTTAATTATAATTTTTTGTTTAATTATAATTTTATGTTTTGTTATATATAAAGTGAACTACTATATTTATTTTATTATTTATATTTATTTAATATATCATGAACTACTAAAAAATAAAATTTATTTTAATTTAATACTGAATTTTAATACTAATTTCATTTATTTTTTTTCCTTTGGAACCGATCCAAGAATTTTGTATGCAAATATATGGCAAAATGAGTTTCGATTTGCGTCTTTTCGATTTGCGTTCACTTTTGTTGGAACCAATCTAGACGCAAATCGGGGGATGTGTGTATATATATATGAAAGATATAATGTCAATACAAAAAAGGCATGCAATAATCAATTGTATTTCACTAGACGAATGTTTCCTCGTACACGACTCAAGAAGGTCTTGGTCGGTCGATACGATCGCGATGTTTAATTGTTCGAATAAGTTTTGAAAATGATATCATGTATATGATAAGAATGATAATAGTTATTGTAATGATCACAATTATGAAGGATGTTCCAGAATTACCGATTTGTAATGTGGTTTGGTTGAATACTGTTTCAGAATCATTAGCTCGAAACATAGTTTTGTTATACACAATTAAATAGGATTTATTATCGTCTGTTTGGCTTCTTCATGTTTGGTTGAAGGATATGCTTGGTTGATTTGCATTGGTAGATTGGATCTTTTGTTTCGTTGATTTTCGACGAATGATTTTTACCAACTGCTAGTCTGATTTGTACGTCGATAGCATTTAATTTTCATGCGCACCATTTTCATTTTGGATGCTGATCTTGGCTGAAAGAAATTAAGAGTTTGCTAGATTTGTTTGTAGTTCAGTAGAGCTTGAATTTTCCCATAATAGTATATCATTATTTGCTGATTGATGTCTAGATTAAAGATAGTCATTATTGTTTGATTGAGGTAATGGAGTACAACTCTATTGGTTTCGTTTACCAAATAAATTGACTGTTGATCGACATATACCTCGACCCATTTATTATTACTAAAAGTGCCATTTGTCTGAATAAATTTTTCATAATAATGAGTCACGATATTAAGTTTTATTTAATTTTAAATTAAAGAACTTTATAAATGGTTTTCTCAGATTGAGGGTATCGACTGAATAGCTTTGAAAAATCAATTTGACTTGTTGGGTTTCATCTGGTTGCTAATATAAGTTAATTCCATTTATCACTGGTTCTACTTCGATGAGGTTTTTTTAATTCTTGTGTCCACACGTTCAACCTAATTAAACTATGCAGTTTTCTTACAGAATCCTTTCGAGGTTCATATTGTTTTATCAGCCAGGGCTATTTAAAATTCATTGTTAAATCCCGTGCAATCAACACATTTTGATGATAACCTAGTTTTTTCTGGGGTTCAAAATAACTCACAAGATTATCAATTTCGATTTCTTCTGATTGTTTACAAAGATATAACCATACCATTTGGGTAAGAGTTGAATATGTATGAATATTTTCAAACACCTCAACCTCTGTTTTGGTATACCTTGGCATGACTTCTGCCTCGTTTGAACAAAATAGATTAGATATTATTAATGTCACGAACAATACTTTATTCATATAATTCAATGGGGTTGGGTTTTTTGTAAACTTTTGTATAATATTCGGCCCATCATTTTTATCTTGCTTTGATCTCAACGAATATTTTACTTCACCATCTGATTGAATCTTTTTACAACAATTCGCATGCACCACTATTGTTTCTGCCTTTTTGTTTCTGATCGGTCGTAACTTTAAGTTGGTTTCTGTCGTATTACATGTATACGGTCTTTTGAATGGTCTTTGTAATTTTGTTGACAGTCCTTTTGTTGGTTCGGGATTGTTTAAATATACTAAATCTCCCACTTTATGTCATGTTTATGCGATTGTTTATCATACTGTTCTTTGTAACTCTCCTGATTGTATTAGATTTTGAGTCCTGCTTGTTTCCACACTGATTGCAGTCTCTCTTTCATCACAGCTTTATAGTCTTCCATATACTGTGTGACTGGAGGTTGATATTCCAAATCAATAGGCATGTTGTTTGGTCTCAGATACATCAGATAAAACGGTGTTTCTCCAGTACTTTCGTTTACTGAATTTCTGTATGCGAACAGACATGGTTTTATAAATAGGTCCCAATCATTTTGGTTTCGACTTACAAAGAACAATATCATATTATTTAAGGTGCCATTAAACCTATCGATTAATCCATCTGTTTGGGGATGATATGATGACGTACTAAGTTTTAGAATCCCAAATAATTCCGTAATTGATTTAAATAGATAGCTCTGAAAATTTGTACCTTGATCAGTTAATAATTTCTTTGGTGAACCATATCTGAAAATAATATTCTCAACAAATATTCTTGCAACTGTTTCTGCTTCTACATTGCGTAAGCTTCCGGCCATTTTTTTAAATAATCACAGAAGACAACAATATATTTATTCCCATTTATTGTTTCTGGCAATGATCCGACGATATCCATTTCTGTCATTTCCATTGGTGCCGACGGAATTGACATTAATTTCAAGGTAACTTTGATTTTCTTTCCCGTATTTCTAAGAGTTAGGCATATTTTGAAAGTATTGCACCACTGCTTTACATCTCGTTCCATTGTTTCCCAATGATATTTTAATCTCAGTCTAGAATATGTTTTTCTGGACGATAAATGTCCACCAAGCGCTCCATCGTGATATTCCAATAACAATGTTTCTCGATTTTTCGTCGGTACTACTATTAATAAGCTAACGTTTTTAACACATTTGAGCCGTCCTTCATGAATGACATATTTATGGTTCTCTTCCATTACATACTCCTAATCACTCTCTTTTTTAATCGTAACCGCGTGCTTCCGTAATTGATTTACTTCATATTACATGCCACTCTCATTACGGCGAATATTGTATTTTCGCACTTTGTTCTTTTCTCAACTGGAATACGTGACATGGTATCCGCGTTTGCATCAGCTTTTCCTGTTCGATATTTAATTTCAAAATCGTATTCTTGTAAGGCTATAGACCATCTTATTAATTTGCTTGCTGAATCTCTATGCTTCATGAGCCACTGCAATGGATTGTGATCTGTCAACACTAAAAACTTTCTGCCAACTAAATATTGTCGAAATGTAGTTATGCCATATACTAATGCTAAAGTTTCTTTTTCTATTGTAGAGTAATTCTTTTCGTGAGGTTTCAATGTTCTACTCGCATAAGTAATCACGTGATCTTTTTTGCCTTCAACTTGTTGCCCTAAAACTGCACCCAATGCAAAATTATTGGCATCGATCATGACGATAAAAGGCTTTTTAAAATCTGGGCACCTCAAAATTGCCTGCATTGTCAGACTCTCTTTCAATACATCAAATGCTTCTTGTTGGAACTTTTTCCATAAAAATTTACTTTGTTTCCTTAATAGTACGTTAAGAAGTTGTGCAATATGAGAAAAATCTTTAATAAATTTTCGGTAATAACTTGCCAATCCCAGAAATTGTCGGATTTGATCTATATTCTTTGGGACTGGATAATTTCTGATTTTTATTACATTACCTGGGTTGGGCTGTAATCTTTTCCGAAAAATAATATGTCCCACATAAACGACTTTCGATTTTCCCCACTCAAATTTTGAGGGTTTTATTTTTAGATTGGCTTTTCACAGTCTTAAATACTACTTTGACGTCTATTAGATGTTCGTCGAAACATGTTGAAAATACGATAATATCGTCAATATATACCAGTGCGTGTGTCAAGTCGCGTAGAATGAAATTCATACCTCGTGAAATGTAGCCGGTGCTCCCGTTAACCCAAACGTTAATAAATCACTGCAATCTGATTAACTTCTTTATCTGTTTACTGCTTTCCACTCGTTTCTCAAACTCGTTAGATTTTTCTCTTCGACATACTGGCAACTTGTTTTGTTGACAGTTCCTTTTATAATTTTTGGGTTCCCATTAATTTGGATTATTGCTAGGGAAACAATTTTTCCAGTTCAGACAATTTATTGCCCATTTCACTAATGCCGGGAAACCCATTAAGCTGACGTTCAGCTCGGCGGCCCTTGATTAATGGGTTCGTCGGTAAATAATTTAATTAATTTGTTTTAGGGCTCCCGACCCTTCAACATACCTTATCTCAATCTAATATTATTTTATTCGTCTTCACAATCAAATTTGCCACCGGTTACCACTTTTTCTCCCGAAAAATATTGATTTTTACTTTTTTTCGATAAACAAATCGATAAATAAAATTTTGTCTGAAATTAGTATTTTTCAAATTGATAATTTATTTCAATAATGTTGAACTGATATTACAAAATGTTGGATCTGGCTATATTGATTTTAGTAGTGAAGTGCGGCAGCAGCACTGAAAGTTACTAACGGAGCTCTTGTGGTTTATTGTGTTTCGGGAATGTGGATACAAATATAGACTGTATTATGACAGGCTATTTCTGAACGAATCAAGTCTGAGTCTTTGATTAATAACAGTAATGTTGAAGAACATGGCTTATTGTGCTTATTAACTAATCATAAAAGAATAATATCAAACTTCCATTGAAAAATAATGAAAAAATAATTTTCAATGAAAAATAGTTTAAATTTAAATTATAAAATATCTTCCAGATTTGGATTGATTTTTTAAATTTGATAAAAAATATTTTCGGTATGTGATTTTATTAATAAGTGATTAATTAAATTAATTAATATTTTTAAACAATCTAATAAATATCAAATTAATTAAATATTCTGGGAGTGTATGTTGTTGTTAGATACGACTTGTTGAATTCCTTATTTTAGAAAAAAAGTCCGGTTGATTCGCTAGCCTTACCCGAACCTCAACTAAAATCTCCTGCATAACATGCTACGTCCAAAGACTCAAATTTATCTATAACAATGAAGATCGATGTTAAAAATTTAGCAATCTTTCTGCACTCCATCAACAATTGGCCATAGAGGAAAAGAACGAAAAAAGACCCAATCTTCAGGCAATAGAAATCCTTCTGAATTGGACTGAGCGAATTCCGCGGCATCGATATCTATTCGTGGATATTGATGCCAGCGACAACGAATTACATCTGGACCTGAGAGCTAACATTCACTGAGAACCTTGAGACTACATCAGTCGAATCAATGTTATTTCGAATGCACCACATCAGAACGATATGTGTATAGTAATAGTTTCGTTTTGTCTGTTTTGTTAGATGTACTTTAGTGTATATGTATTATAAATTGAATAACAGTTTTAAAAATTTAATAAAATTTTGTTTGCCATAATTATTAATTAATCATTATTTTAGAAACTCTTAGTATTTTTTGAAATAAATAAGGTATAGAGATTGAAATTTCATAGAGGCTACGAGTTTTAGATTGACTTGGATGAATGCAGTGAATGTCAATATATTTACACTAAATGTTAACCGTAATTAGCTATATCTATATTAAAGTTATAATATGGATTAATTAAATACTTTTAGCAATAAATTTAAGTAATAAATTAAATTTATATTTAAAATAGATAATTTGATCACCATAGTAATGAACGTTTTAATTAAATTAAATAAACAAATAAAGTAAAATGAAATTTTAATATAGAATTGTTTAACAATTCTTATATTCAAATTAAATAACAATCCGAGTGCTAGGGATAGGCCGTCGAAGTGAGTTGAATATGAAGGACCATAACTGAGAAATTAAAAACATTCGACTTTCTAGCGGCAGTCAGGAACTAGTTTGCGAAAGATAATATTTGGAGTAGTACTTGCAGAGACGCTCACCTGACTATAGACTGGGATAGGTCCGTAATTGATATTTACCCTTCATGCCTGGTCACTCGTAACCAGTGTAATTTGCAAAAATGCCCGTATAAAATAAGCTTTGTTTTTTAAAATATATTAAAATATTTATTGTGGTTTTATTGATTTTTTATTGTAAAATGTTTTTGATTATTTTATAATTTTTTATTTTTTAGCCTAAACGTTTATCTGAAACAGAGATTCTTCAAAACTTCTCCAAGTATAAAAAAAGATTTATTTCATATAGAGTGATAAAGAAACGAAGCATACTGTATTATATGCGGCACAAAATACAAATATGATAAGCAGTTGATTGGTGTTAGCAGTTTGAAGCGCCATTTTAATGCCAAGCATCCGAGAATTGAGTTAGAGAAATTAAAAGAAAATGCAATTGTCAATGTATCAAATTTGTTCCTTTAGAAAAATTAGGATTTCAAGTAAATGAACAGAAAGATGTTAGAGTGTAATTGATCCAAAATAAAAATATCTGTTAATAATTTTGTGCAGCAAGTTCATTTAGTTTCTTTGAAGATCGTTCAATCAACAAGCCGTTGAATGAAAAATATATTTCGCCTGTAGATATTCAAATAAATATTCGCAAAATGTATTTAGAACTTACACAAAGCATACTTACGAAATTTAACAAGATGTTTTGTTGCAGAGCAATGGATGGGTGGAAACACCCTGTGGCCAAAAAGAAACATGTAAATTTTATGTTACTTTAAGAAAACAAGTTCTCACCTATTTTCCTTAAAAGTGAATGTGTAGAAAACGAAACTTCTTGTTGTCTTAAAGAAAAAAACATGGAGATCATACAATATGTTGAATCAAATGACTTAACATAGTAGGTTTAATTTCTGACAATGCAAGAAATATGAATAGTACAAAGGAGGATATTTTTATATTGACAAACACAATATTCTTCCAATATCTTGTGCTGCACACGGTGTGAATCTAATAATCAAGAACTTTTTGGAAAAAGTAGATTTTATATCACCTGCTTCGTGTTTACTTAATGACTACATCAAAAATAAATTATCTTTCCAGATATGTGGAAAAGCGATGGAATAGCGTATATGAAAAACTTACTGAATTAAAAAAGAAATTACTTGATCTTGATGATAGCAACTGCATGCATTTAATTTTAAAACTGGATATTGCTATTGATGCATAAGATCCTTTTTATAAGTTGTTGAATTTATTACGGGAGGATAGTTGTAATTGGTTTACTTTTGATGAAATGTTTCAAGGTGCGATAGAAATAACCAGAGGTAAAAAACACAATGAGGTGCTTGTTATTATTGAAAAGAGATATGGTTTTGTGACATGAAATAATGCAAATTAAAAAATGCTTATGTGAAGATATAGCATTAAAAGAAAAATGTCAAAAAATATTAGGTACTTGGGTCAATGCACTTGGTATTATAGAATTTCATCAGTTGTTAGCAGAGCGTCAATTTAATGGAAAGATGATTAACATACCCAAAAATTTAGAAATATTTATCAAATTCAAAGCTAAAGGGATAGCAACAAGTGAACCATTTCTTGAAAGGTGCTTTAGTATACAAAAACTGCTAAATTTCGGATATAATTACGGATTACAATTAGCGTTTTCTTCTTCATTAAACTTTTATATGATAATATATTTACATCTGAAAAATGTATATTATTTAAAATTGTCAATAATCAGGTTATAGAATTATTTTATGGGTATTTATAGTTTTATGTGCAGAGCTAAATTTTATTTTTTCTGTAACAAAGACAATGCTAAATATACATGGTATTCAAGACAATGTCATTATGTTGTTTGAAGATTTATGCAATATCTGCATCATTAAGAATTTTAAAAAAAGATTTAAATTGTATTGTCATCTATTCATTTCTTTGACTCAAAGACTTTAAGTCAATGTATTGTATCAAGTCTAAAACAATGAAAACTATTTATCTGTTTTATACGTATACGTGCTTATGATTAATATTTAAGCTGCCTTGCAATGTTTTTTAGTAATGAATAAAGATAGTGTTATTATCAAACCGTAAAACTTTGTAAAGTGAATTTATTTAACCATTAAATGACTTAAAAATCTACTGCGATTTTTTAAATGTTTAAATTGTTACGTGCATATTTTATGTATGTGCTATTTATTATGGAGTGCATAGCCCTATAATATGCGGTGTGGCCCGTCATGATGTCCAAATAAAATATAAAATGCTCGTAAGGGCCTATGTCCAGTCTATGGGTTTCCCGTTGGCACATAGTGGTGAGTTAAATTGTGGGGCGTGTGGGTGTTGACGTGCATAGTATCCTAGGAAGCAATTAATGTAAATAAATTTCACTCGTACACCATCATTTAAATTAACCTCTTTAATATCGTGAATGAAATGACACTGCAAATAATTTGTTTATTATGAAATAGAGATGTTGGCAAAAAAAATTCTCAGACATAAATTTAATGCGAAAGAATTGGAAATTTTTTTTAATTTTTAATGTATTATAAGATAATGAATTGAAAACGATCTGAAATGAATGAATGGTAGATATGAAAATCAGAATAAAAAAGCATGAGAAAGTAAATAAGGAAATAATTACAATTAATGGTCCAATACCATCAACTAACGAAAATATCAAATATGCAAATGTATCGAGAAACACTAAAACTTTTCAAATGATATTTCAACTCTAGAATAATTATCAAATGAAAATATATCAAACAAAAATAAATTATAATCCAATTCTAAATGAAAATACACGTTCAAGATTCAGACCTTTTATCAAAGACATCAACCATGATTTAATCAATTTAAATTTCGGAAAAATTATAGACCAAAGTTCAGATGGTGGACATGTTATAAGGAAGCGAGAGATCTGCAGATTGGCTAAACGTTAAATGCAGTCAATTTCATAAAACAGAACATTTCAAACACTAATGATTTGAGCTGCAATCAAATTGGAGCCGACAATATCGGAACCAGTCGCACCAGTTTAAGGATAAAATGAAAATGGCAGCCAATTCCCAAATTTATATGCTTCACCACGAAAGGAGGGTATTGGAGCTCTTCAGTAAATGTAAGTAATGTAATAAGGAAAGTATGATTGAAACGAATGATGATAGCTTGAATAATAAAAAATATGTATTATATTCGATTGAAGATACGCAGATGTAGTCAGAAAAGTATTACATTTTCCCGCACAATCAATTCCGCAAAGGTACCACTACGTTCCGAGCCGATATACATTGAGCGAATCGAGACAAAATTGAAAATACCCGAAGAAACAATACAATTTCAACAATCAAGTTATACTGAGTAATAACGGACCAAAATTAAAATGTTTGACATGTTTTGAAGTGAACTATATGAGAGAAGAGTGTCCGAATATGAAATGTAACCATTTCCGTAAACATTTCAAGCACCAAAACACTGGGAAATGGAGAGATGTGAGAAATGACTAAGAATATGCACGAGAGAAGTTCCAAGGTAATGATCGAAATAACCGAGACCGACAAAATCAGAGACCAATTACGGCAATAGACGACGACCAAGAGGAACTTTGAAATCAATACCCAAATAGATATGCTCCACCGCGAGAGGAGGTGAGTGGAACACTGCAGTAAGTATGAGTAATATATTGAATAAGGAATTGTATGATGATTGTTTGTAAGAGGATTTTTTGCATGTATTGAATAATGAAAAATACGAAAATAAAACTAATAATGATAATTGAAATTTTTGAGAAATCCTTGTAATATTAATAATATAAATAATGATTTAATTAAATATAATAAATTAAATGGTAGGCCAAGTGTCACAATATTGATAAATAATAGCGAATTGTGTTGTTTGTTAGACACATGGGTAAAAATCAGCGTGATAGATAAAAGTGGATAAGATAATATAGGGAAGTTTAATATAGAAAAATGATTTGTGAAATTATGATGTGTAAACGAGCCACCAGTATCGATATAAGGAAAAGTAAATGTAGCAGTTCAAATTGTAGGGATAAAATAGACGAGAATGATTGAATGTAAAGAGAGCAATGTTAGAGAACGATGCTTCCATTTTTATGGAGCAAAAATGATGTGGGAAAAAACAAATTTAGTAACACACGAAATTTTAATATCGGGAAGACCTATTGTTAATACACGAGAGGAGCAATTAAGTCGAATTAGAAATTGGAAGGAGATTTTTACATAAGAGTGGCTAAAGCCTTTTAGAAATGGGGATGTGAAGATAATTAAATAGAAGAGTTAATTATCATGTTTAAAATATTTAACAAACTAATAAAATTATAATAATAAATTTAAAAAGAACATAAATAAGTTTAAAGTTAAATTATGGAATAATGAAATTAATTAATTGTAAAATTAGTATTTAAGAATGTTTATAATTTAAAAATATAAAATATTTTTTAATGTTTCTGTATTAATATTCCCTATTCAAATGTTACCTCATGCTTGCTAAAATATTATCAAAATACTAAAAAATATGTATTATAAAAAACAACTTTAGAGCGCTGTTTTAATATTTAATTGTTGGAGACTTTTTGAAATAAAATTTTAAAATTTATTATTATTTAGTTCTGTATGGATGTGCTAAATTTGAGAAACCAAACGGCTAATCATAATAATTGTAACTGTTTGGAAAATGGAGAATATATTATTTAGGATAGAATGATGATTAGGATAATTATGATTGTATTCGTGATAATATAATTAATAATGATAGCTCACTTAATAATATAATTAAATACGATAAATTAAATCACAGGCCAAGTGTGTCAATATAGATTGATGGTGGTAATGAATTTTGTTCTTTATTAGACACTATTTATTAGTGTTATGAATAAAAGTGTATTTAAATAGATTGGAATTAGTAACAAGATTTAGATATTCCAATGATTCAGCTATTACAATTTTAGGCAAAGGTAATATAGAGGTTCATAGTATAGGTATCATGGAATTAAAACGCGTTTATTGGTGAAGAGATGTCTCCAAAATCAATTGATTAAACTGATTTTTTGAAGAAATTTGATATAATCTTAAAATTTATAAAAAATTTATCAAATAAATGATGAGAAATAAATAAAATTGCAAATTTTTTAAATTTCAATAAAAATATTTATATTAATTTAAGACATTCGTGTTATATCGTAACATACATTTTAAAATTAAAATATCATTTCGTAAATCTATAAACAATTTAAAATTTAGATAAACTTTAAAAAATTTGTCGATAGCGGATTCATTTATAAAAATATAATTTAAATAAATAACTATGTATGCCAATTTATTCAAGAATTTTCACTGATATTATTTTTCAATTAAAAAAATTTAATAGTTAATTTGGCTTTCTTTGTGACCAAAATTAATACCATAAGCAATGTAGTTAATATCATACTTGATAGATAATCAATGTAAAGCGAATTCCGGTTAATTGTTTTTAAAGAATTATTTATTATTTGACTATAAATCATTAATGATATCCATAAAACATCGATATCATTACCGATTCATAGTCAAATAATAAAAAATTCTTAATTTCATTGTAAAATGAAAAGCAATCAAACCCAAAAAAAATTGTTTTTTGTTTATTTCCATATCAAAACGCTTAATTTAGCAGCATAATTTAATCCTAAATGCCTTCAAAGTTAATTCATCGCTTTGTGTGATTTGATAACTTCCATGAGTTCCATTTACTTGGTGAATTAACCGGAATTCACTTTATTTATATGTACCAAATATATATTGAAAATTTACTGAACTGGTAAAGATCCCCATCTTTGAGATCGTGGATCAAAAATTTCAACTGAGCTTATTGGAGCTTGATCTGATCCAAAACCTCCTAATAAAACTAAAAAATGATTGCTAGCACCATCGTTACGAGACCAAAATCTTTCATGTGCCGATTTTTTCATTAATGTTGATCTTAAATCGGGTCTTAGATGATAAAGTTTCGCTTCATCGACAAGATCACGACATGGTAACGATTCACGAATCAGAGGCTTGAGATATTTGTTTTTGTAAAATTAATTAAAACATCAAACTAGAATCATACTTCATTAGAAATGATATCAGTCAAAAATCGAATAGATAATTGTGACAATCTAACTTTGGCAAGGAGATGTGGTAACCATTTAGCTCTGGTTTCTTTGGAATAATAAATCCATCTAATTACAGCATTATAAACCGATTCTTCTGTATATATCTAGAAGGCGGATCAAAGTAAAAAAAATAATTCTCAATGTTGCACAATTCATTTTAAAATTTCATATTTTAGAAAGATTTTATAAGAGATGAGGTGTTTGAATTTCTTGTAAATAATGCCATTATTCAATTATATTAGTACACCATGGCACCGCTATGCGTCAATTCGTTATGCTTCTTTTTGCTATTGCGTCGGTTCTTTAAAAACAAAATGCCCGCTTTGCGTCGATTTCTCGTTGTGTGTCGTAATTTGTTTTTTTTTATTTTGTCTTCCTAATCATATTTAAAAAACGGTATATTCTAGAATCTAGATGTTTTCTTTCATTATCTATGAATAACCTTATGAGAGTAAACTTAAATAAAGATATTGATCGATTTTAAATTTATTTATTTATTTTCAATTAAGAAATTAAAATTTCTGTAGTAATTGTACCGTTAATATGAACAGTAAACGAAAATATTCAAGAAAGCCTTTAACACAAGAAATAAAACTTGACATACTTAAGCGCTTTGGTCGTGGATATTGCAAAGGCTCTAACTTTACCAGTAACAACCGTTAAAGGTATTTGGAACCGGGATGCTTCAAAAATAAAAGAAAGTGCTAAAAATGCTACAGAAATGTTATCTCAACAATGTACACGTAATAGATCCGCCATAATGGTCAAAATGGAATCACTTCAAACATTGTGGATACAAGAACAAAATTACCGTAGGATGCCTCTAAGTAAAATAATCATCAAAGCAAAATCTATCTATGACAGTCTAAGGTTACAAGAACCAAGTACAAGTGAGGATACGAGTTTTGAAACTAGCAATGGTTAGTTTGTTCGATTGAAAATCACAGCAAATTTGCATAATTTAAGCCTTAAATGGGAAGCTGCAAGTGGAGATACTGTTGCAGCAGTAGTTTTTCCAGAAAAATTTAAAAATATAATTTGAGACGAAGAATACCGAGCGAAACAAATTTTTAATGTAAATGAAACAGGCTTATTTTGGAAAACCCTGCCTACCAAAACATACATTTCAAAAATGGAAAAAAATGCACAGGTATTTAAAGCTGGTAAAGAGCGACTGACACTTCTATTAGGTGGAAATGCTGCTGGTGATTATAAATTTAAACCATTTTTTATTTATGCTTCTGAAAATCCCAGAGCTTTAAAAGGTACACAAAAGAGATCTTCCTGTATATTATAGGTGGAATAAAAAAGTTTGGATGACTGCTAATTTGTTTCGTGATTGGGTGTCCTCTTGTGCATTCCAGAGTTGAAATCATATTGCGATAAAGAAAAGTTGAAGTTTAAAATCCTAATTGTATTGGAGAATGCAACAAGTCACCCAAATGATTTAGATGAACTTTCAGAGAATATTAAATTTGTTTATTTACCACCAAACACAACTGCATTAATACAAACTATGGATCAAGGAGCTATATCTAATTTTAAATCGTATTATCTTCGCCGAACTTTTAAGGAACTCTTCGCAGCCACTGGAAGAATCGATAATATTACTTTGAAAATCTTTTGGAAAAATTTCACTATATTAGATGGAATTAAATTTATTGCATTATCTTGGGATGAAGTAACCACTAAAAGCATGACGGATGTTGGCGTAAATTGTGGCCAGAATGTGTGGAGAACCAATTGGAAAATGACACGAATGATACAATAAATGTAATTCAAGAAGTAGCTGTCTTAACGGCCATTGGCAAGTTGAAGGAATGGGTGTCGAAGATATAGAAGAATTATTGAATGAAGAGATGACAACTTCCGAATTAATGGAAATTGAATTTCATCCAGCATACAGTAGTAATTCTGACCAAAAAAATTGTTTAGAACCAACTCTAACAGCGAAACGAATAGCGCAAGCTAAACAATTAATTGATCAGGCTTTGCAGATTTTTGATCAAGATGATCCTAATCAGGAACGAAGTTCTAAGGTAAATAGATCAGTAATAAGTAGCATAAATTTTTATAAAGAAATTTATGAAGATAAAGTACAAACCACTTTGCAAAAATTTTTTTAAAAAAGTAAATAAGATCTTATAATAATTTTTTATACAATTTGTATGTTTTCGTTATTTATAAATTGAATTTTTTGTGTATTTCTTCTTTTATTTTGAATTTTATTTTGATAAATATATAGTATATTTTTTCTTGCAAAATATTATAATTTGTTCGCTATGTGTCGAAATCCACTTTACGTCTCTACTTGTGGAACCGAATAACGACGCAAAGCGGGCCCTGATGTATATAATTAATCAAAATATTTTCTATATTAAAAATTTTCAATATTTCCATAACTTTTAATTTTAGTTGACATAAATTTTTATTTCCATGTATTATCTGAAAATCAATTTTCCCTACCATTAGCGGAATGAATAATATGAAAGAGTACGAGAAGAAAATATACGATAGAATAGGTGGAATTCAGAAGTAAAAATAGGTAATTCTAAAGAATAAAAATTACAGTGCATTTAACAGAAATTTAATTGAATCGTTTATAGCAAAGATTAAAAATAAATGGACTTATCTTCTGTACTGCATGCATTTGATAAGGATAATTTTGAGACTTTAATCAAATGAACATTTTAAGGCTTATATTAGGATTTTATAAACATATGGAGCAATATTCAATCTCTTAAATATTGCTTTAACGATTTCATTTGTATTTTAAAACTAATACTTTCAGGAAATTTAAATTTTTCGGATTTATTTCGATATAAAGTGAGTTAGATCTATGTCAGTGTTTCCCAAACTTTTGGTACTACGTACCCCCTTGATAATTTTCATTATATAATGTACCCCTTTGCTTTAAAATTTTATATATAATGGTTAATTTTTTTTATAATATCTTTTTTAAAGTATACGACCTTTAAATTAATAGTATTAATGAAAAATTAAAACGAAGCGATTTACATTTTAATTACATTTATATAAAAGATTTACTTTATACTTTGATTTTTAAACTTAGTTTATTTCTAAAAATATGTTATTGATTCAAAAATATAAACAATAAATAAAAAACAAGATTATATTTATATTTTTCTGTATTAATAAAATTTTTATAAGACATTTTAATCTAATTAAATTTTTTTATTTATCGTTTAATATTTAAGTAATAGAAGATTGAAAAGACCAGCGTACCCCCAAAAAAATCCATCGCGTACCCCGGTTTGGGAAAAACTAATCTATGTTAATAAATTATTATGTAACAGATCAAGTTTAATAACTCCTTTCCTTGTTTAGAAATTCGTTATTTGCTGCCATCTTTCTTATCTTGTGAAATAGGAAATAGAAATTTTAACAAAATTTTAATAAACTTTGAATAATAATTTTTTAAATTTATACACAAAAATATTTTACATTTATTTTCATCATGCAGCACAAAATTACGTTCATTAATATTAATGAATTCCCTCAGTCGACTGTGATCAAGACCTTGAGAACAGAGATGACGGGTAGTCATTCCAATGTATACGGCATTGCATCCATGGCATATATTCATAACCAAGATCCGAGCACAATTTTTTAAATTATTATTTTACATTGCACATCTACTTCAACGATAAACTTGACTGTCTGCAACCACGCCAGTCCAACATTACAAATCCAAAACGTAACTACAATGCTGCTCGCAGAACTGTCTGTGGTTTAAAGGTTGTTAATGACTGTGAAGATCAGGCAATTTCACTGGTAACCGACTTCAACGAAGTTATGACAAATACTAACCAAAGCTTATACCAACAGTTGCAACTAAGAAAGACCTCATCAAGAGCCTCAGTCTCCAGTAACCTGAATAACTGCCTGGAAGTAGTTATTCTGACTGATCTATTTGTTTTCGGTATGAATGTGTACACAGTTACATATTAAAGTTAAATGTATACATAAATATTTGCGCTGAAATATTTTTCAAATTCGTTTACACGTTGTATTTTAGTGCTTGTGGGAGACCCTTTATGTGGTACTATATATATATATTACCAAGTGTTTCAAAAGGTAATGGACGATTCTATTTATTTATAAATATTTTTAAAATATATAAATGTTAATTTTTTTATTATTATTTAAGATAACAGATATTTAAATTTTATTTAAAACAATAATTACAATAAATGCTCAAAGTGTTCACCATCTACATCAATGGAAAGTTTACACCTTTTTTAATACAGCTTTACATGCATCCTAGATATATTGTAATTGAATTTGAGCAAATGAATGAATTATTATTTTCTTTAGATCTTCTAAATATTCATAATGCTCACCATAGGCAATATTCTTAAGAATGGTCGAAAGGAAAAAAATTCATGGTGTTAAATTTTCATTCATTTCACCTGTACCAAAATTGGATATTTTAACCTATAATAGGTTTTAGTAAAAACACTATCGTCAATTGAAAATTGAGCCATTTCTTATAAAATAAAATTAGTGATTCTGATGCAATAAAACAAACTTTATTTGAAATGATTTGCAAAATATTTAAATTCTTTATTGTTTATCACCTTTTGAAGCACTCGGTCTATATATCTCGAAAGTTTGATAATATTCACTTCATTTAAACAAATAAATTTAAAAAATTAAAAATCACTATATAAACAAAAATTTACTGCCTAAAAATAATTTTAGTTCCTTCTTCGTTATCACATCTTACATGTAAAACAGTTTGAAACAAAAAATATTAAAAAATCGCCCGCTATCCTTTATATTCTCAATAGTAAATATTTTATGTTATTGAAATGGCAAAAAATGACATCAAAGTAAGTTTTTGTTTGGTCCCGGTGCCGGTCTGTGGAATAAATCGTACTTGGCCGCCTAAAGAACATTAAAGTATTTCCATTTTATTTACTGTGGTGTATTTTTCACGATTTTAAAAACTTCTTTGAAATTCACTAAATTATACTAAGACTATAAATGTAAAAAATTTATACCTTTGTAACAGAAAAAGTCTTGTAACTATTTTAACTTAGTTTATTTGCTTATCAAACATTTTAAAATTACGAATAAAATTGAAATTAAATGTGCTTTCCTGAAAGAAAAAAAATAGATAAAATGAAATGGAACAGTAAATAAACGGTAACATCATTTATATATTAAAATTATAATAACATCAACATTATCAAATATTACAAATTTCAAATAATTGGAACACATCAATAGTAAAACAAAAACATTACTGTAAACGTAAACACGAGAAATCGCGTTCAACAGGTTCTCGCATTAAATCAAAACAATAACATCCACCCTTAAGCGGGCCGCGGTAAAATTTTCAAATGTTGATCGGTCCGCGACGATGAAAAGGTTGGGGAGCGCTGATCTATTATATAAGGCTATCGATTTTTTATTATATTATATTATAGAAAATGTATCTCATAGAAATTTGATGTGTTTTATGTGATGTATTGCATAAGCCCTTAAATACTCATAATCTTATGTAAGAATTTTGTGTACAGCAACAGTTCCAACACTTTAAATTTAGTTTAAATGTGCATTTATAAATTTATATTATAGAAAATCATACATTTAAATCTGTCATTTTGATAAGTTGTCTCAATTCTGACCGGCTGAGTTGAACAAACTCTTCACTTTGTTGAAGAACTGCTTCCATATTATGAGCAGCGAATTTTCGAGCAAATTTTTCTAATAAATGACAGTCATGAATTTCTGCAAATCTTCTAATTCCTAGAACATTCGATGGATCGATTTGTCGCATTAAATATATACAACATGCTTGTTTTAACCCAATAAGTTGAGTAAGATTGGCAGCTGGAAGTAATTCCTATAAAAACCAAGCAAGCATGATTTTGTTAATTTTTCAATATTATGTGCAATACTTTTAATCTTTCTGATTAAATCTTTTCAACAAGGATGTTATACATTTGTTGAAATATTATAAGCTAGGTACAAAATTCGATAATAAAAATTAACTTAATAATCTCCTATTGTGAATTTTTTTAATAATTTTTATTCTTATTATAATTTGTGATTAAAATATAATTAAATAAAAACGTAAAAAAAGAACAAATCTACACAATTGAGTTAAAACATAAAGTTTTCTAAAATGACAGTAGAAAACCATTTTTCTATAATATTTTTTTGTTTTAATACATAAACTATTTAGTAAACATGAAAACTTTTTTTTCAAAAAAATATTTATATAAATCACTAAAATTAGTAAAATATTAAATTACATTTTTGTTTTTAGTTTTTCTAAACTTGACACTTTGTATAAAATAAATGATTAAAAAATATAATCAAAACATTTCAAAACATTCGTACTCGATAATTTGATTATTAATTTGTAGATCCAAAGACCTTATCAGCAATTTTCCTATTCGCATATTTTATAAACGCTTATTTAATCTCAGTTTTAACATTAATGCGGATATATTCAAATGTAGCTGATAACTTGAATAAAAAAAATATATTAATAAACTAGAGATCACATATTGAATATGAAAGTGTCTAATTTTTCCTTAATTGCTATGGTATACTTACTCCCTTGTAGCAAAATAACGTGCAGTGAGAAGTTGATTTCTCAAATCGGATTGTTTCGTTATTAAATTAAGATCTAAATGGGCTTTATTAATTTTGATATTATACAACGGAGTTGGCCAGATTTTACTCCTACAGGAGCCATAATTCATTAACTTAAATTTTGGAGACCCATAATCAATGCATACAATGAATAGAGAATAATAAATATCGCCTAGCAAATGAACCACTTTAACGAACTCATTAGAATTTTACATTTTAACGGTAAAAATATAATTTGAAAATTTAAAATTCTTGAAAATTAAATCAGAAAGCAAAAAAAATCGGTGAATATCTCAATCAATGCAATTTTAATATTTCATGAGTTTTAATTTATAATAAAATATATTTTTTAAATAACTTTAATTCATGTCATTTCGTGAGAGTAGATGGGAGCCGAATAGATTATACTAATGAGCCACATGAGGCTCGAGAGCCGCAGTTTGGCCATGTATTGGTCATAAATTGATTACAACAATTATAATAAATTATATATAATAATATTTATTGGTAATTTAAAAATAAAAGTTATCTATTAATTTAGCTATTCTTTAATGTTTATAAAATTTTTTAAGCATATTCTAATTATGTAATCTTAAAAAAATTTAATCATTTTATTAATTTTAAATTTCGGGTTATTTGTTTTTTTTTAAATCGTAATAATTAAAATTTCTGAATACTAGAAAATATTTAACTTAGCTATTACCAATAAAATCTGTTACTTTTAGATCTGGTTTTGTTGATTATTAAAATTTCATATATTTTAATTACGACTACTCGTCCCTATGTAATATATAATGGATAATATTTATATATGGAAAAACTGACCTGTAGTTCATTATAAAATTATAATTTACGTTTTCTCATGATTGTCTTTTACATGTTTTTCGATTTCCAATGATCTGCAAAACAAAATTTTCGTTGCCAAAAAGTATTGAATGAAATTAGAGTATTTTCACGCTGTTGAACTTTGAAAAATACTTGACTTGTTCACACAAATAATCACCATAAAATCTCAAAAAAACGCGCGCGTTATCTAGATAAAAAATTGAAATTCTTAGGGAAATGTCAATATATATTTGGTGTCTGTTCATGAATTGTACATACCATTGAGAGCTGCCTTTAAATCCTTTGTTTTTCTTCGATTTGTGATTTCTACAGTTACAGTTGACACTTGAATGCATTTAGTTAACTCTTCAATTATCCAAGTCTTACTTTAACTCCGGTCAAAATTCTTTTCAATATATCTTTGCGCTCGCTTCTTGAATGCATCACTTGAAATATTGCTTTTTGGTTACTCAATTTCCGAACACTTAACTCTCCTACAACACACAATCACGCAGCAGCTCTGTTACTATTTTTTATCGTTGTATTCAACAATTTCCAACTTTATTTCACTTGTGTAAGATTTTCGTACATTTAACATTTGAATTTTTGATTAAATTAATAAATAGTAGTGAGTCAATACTAGTGGCTCAAACAAAAGCACAGGTTTTATTATTTAAAATTGATAGCATTATAATAGTGTACAGGTATTGCACATTCATATGTTTATTGGATGGCTTATAATTATATAGAAAAATATGATATAGTGCACAATGTTATCTGTACTTTGAAAATTAGTGCTTTTTAGAAAGCGCGTTATTTGTTTAGTTACTTGTATAGTCGGTGGTAAATCAAATCCTATTTAACGATTGTGAATATTATGAAACATCACAAAAATCCTGATTAACACGTCCAACCGAGCGTTCGCCACCGGTAAAACTAAAATATGAAGTGTACTGTGTTGAATGTTTTAAACCATCAAGAAGTTTGTAAGATCTTTGTAGAATGCCTACGGTAGTCGACAACCGGGAAGAGAAGATACTTGAAGTTTGGCGTAATTATGGTAATTGCCATGACAATAGCTACTTTTGTTAGATTGACATTAAGGACTATAATCGGTTTAAGAAAGCCAAGATGAAGTATCCTAATTTGGAATCAGCAAGGTGGACAATTAACTCATTGAATACATTACTAATTCACAAATATACTTTATTTTCTCGCTTGCAATTATGCAGAATGAAGACGTGATTAGCACATACTAATTAAATGGAAGCAAATATGAAGGTGGTTTTTCGTCTGTTTCATCAATTCCATGAAAGTTAATGAGGCTTCCGCTCGGAACAGTTAACTAGCAGTGGTATAGAATTTTTTCGGAAATTATCGAGTTGATAATTACAATAAATCGGTGATAATCATCCTCGTTAACTTTATACATGCAATATGAGCATAAAAAACTTTCTTCGCAGTAATTTCGAGTCGTTTTCAGAGAATCTAGATCACTAAAACGAAGAACAAAGACAAATATCCAATCAAGATATCAACTATGTAAGAAAGATGTCAAAGCCGTTGGGATAATCATATGATTACAGATTACTGCTAGTCTACAAAACCCGAATTTCCTACTGAAGCACATAATAATTTGTCATAAATATTTTTTAAGTTCGTTCCCATGTTCTCCTAATGCAATCATCTTGTTCCATGCTAGTTCGGGTATATTCTGTTAAAATTTGGAAATCTTTTTAGGATGGAGTAGAATTAATGAACTGATTTCACAAATTTCAAATTTTTTTCGACCCTTTGAGGATTAAGACATAAATTCCCCAATAAAGTGTCAATCAAGCAAAGTTTAAATTTTAAATTCTTAATTGATTTTTCAAAAAAAGAATTTCAGTTCAATTCTTGTCTTGGTTGTACAAAGATTTGTTTGCATTATTCAATTTATTATTGGTAATACTATTTTTATTACTATGCTGAAAACTTCCCATAAATATTCTTATTTTGCAGTAAAATCCAAGAACACTGTTTTGATAAAAAAAATAAATGCAGCTCTTCATAAATTGATTTTATATGAAGCAAAACAATTACCAGATTTGGATTCTTGTATTAAAAATACCTAAAATTTATTAAAATCAGCGGCAATAAATATTTTAGTGTAATTTTTCATCAAAATATACTTATTCGAAATCCGAAAAAAAAAGTTTACTCAAGTTAGTAAGTAATAATAAAAATAAGAATAATGATGATTTAAGACAGCATATAATATTTGACTGTAAAAATGAAAATTGTCTAATTAATAAAATAATTTTAAATTGAGCGGACATAAAAAATAACCTAAATGCCAATATTCACCTGAACATTTTCATTGGTAACGACTATATTGCCAGTGTAGACATATTCGAGAATATCATTAATAATATCAATTGAAATTGATTTCAATTCAATCACCGATTGTTCACTTTCGGCCATCTTAAAGAATTAATTAACAAATACGATAATTATTGTTGTTTTAGAATAAAATTACACCGCATGAAAACATAGCACTAAAAAAATCTGAAGCGGCAGCTAAAACGATTTTATGTGCTGGAAATTCTTTGTCTTGAACTTTTAATACAACATCGCACAATCTATTTTGTAATCTAAATTCATTTATCTTCCCGTAAGTATTTGTTGAATACCTTTGAATATCATCTAGTAGAATTTCGTCATCCGTATTTCAAATTTAAATATCATACCATTTAATGATATGTTGTTAAGATGTTTTTTAATTTTACAGAGAAAATCCATGTATGATTTCGAAAGTACTAACTAACTTGACTTTAACAATATAGTTGTAATATCAAAATTAAATAATCTGAATTTGAACATATATGAATTAATATGTGAAAAATAAATTCAAATTTTGAATTGATTGTTATTTTATATTGTATATCTTTAAAGTAGTAAATATTACATTACTAAAACAATATTTTTAAAATTATCGTATTTGAGTTTGTCAGTTTAAGTTTTACATATTTGAATTTTCTTTAATTTATAAATAAAAAACTTGAAAACCTAAATTATTTATCTTGAACTGTTAACTATTATATTTAAAACAATTTTGTTCAATTTAAGATTAGCGGTACGTGACCTTCAACAAAAACTGATATTCGGTGTGTGACTTGAGGAACTTTAAGAACCATTGCTCTATACAATTCTTTTAATTATTGAACGGTGAATACTTGGTAGCGCATAAATTAAAAATTTTAATAAGTGGTGGGTTAGTGGTCTGTGACCTTGTACAAACTACAATTTAACTTCGTCGTCCCACGAATTGAATGGAATTGGCCAACTAGATTCACAACTCGTAGACAAGGAGTAACTTGCATTACTAAAGGCCAGTCGGTAGACTGCAGCCTTCCTTGCGGGGAATTTCATCGTAATTTGATCTTCGTCTGGTCAAAATCTTTCGGTTTGTGGTCCGAATTTCGCTGAATGTTGGTGGGTTACGGGGTTTCGCTATTTGTTTAAATTGTCTTCTGGTTACCCAGTAATGCCATACAAAATGATTTCTAGTTACCACCCGGCACACGTTGCTAGGCAACGTTGGAAATGTGTTCGAGTGGGTGGATTGTCCGCAAAAAGTGAGCATTATTACTAATACTGTAATTGCTCGGACAACCCTCGGGTTCAACGAGCTGTCGTTAGGAGACATATGCTCGCTTTATTCTGTCCCCTATGTAAGAAATGCAAAATTTGTGCTGACCAGTGGGAGAGAAACACTGTTTTGACGACACCATGAGAGTATTCACGATTTTCCGACGACCATCTACTTATAATCCTATCGGGAACATACTATTTTTAATCACCATTACGATTCTGTTTATTAAAATAACAAAATAACAAAATTAATGTGTCATGTCCGTCATTTAGATTGCTTATCTAGCAGGCGGGCGGCTCTGCGGCGGGCACGTTCCTTCCGTCCCGGCCGGTGGCTGCTTGATGGGGCCGTTGAAGAATTTTTGGCTGGGGTAGCGTTGTGGATCTGATTCTGGTAGGACAACTGGGATGGAGCAAAAATAAGCGGGTAAGTTACCGCTTGCCCCTCCCGACTTGCAGCCAGGGCGACTTCCAGTCCTCGGATTTGTGTTCGGAGACTCTGATTGAGTAGTCGCTCCTCCGCCCAGCCCTTTTGAGCGGCAGTGAGCCTGATATAGAGAGCCTTCGTTTTTTTTTCGGGTCCGACCAGGTAGACTTGATCTGCTGAGCTTCTCGGGTTATCTGAACTATTTGGTCGAGAAGATTCATGTTTGCACGTCGCATATGAGCGAGTTCCGCTTGCAATATCTGGGCGGATGTCATATCTGTAATACAAATCCTTAATTTCATCATTAACTTAGGTAAAGTAAAATTCTGATTAGTAAAACATAGGGTGCAAAAATGAGTTATTAATTTAGAAAATAAATGAACAACATCTTTTAAGATTTCTTAATTCAACTAAAATAACACAGAATGTTGTTTTTGTTTTCTTCTTATCCAGGAAGTTAGGGCTCCTCCAAGAACTTCCTAACTCCTTCCTCCGGGGAGTAGCCGGGAATAATGGCCACGGGACGTTTAGTATTACGGGCCGGTCGGTGCGCCCGACGGAGATGTCTTCTTCGACATTGGCCAAATACATCCTGGCCTTGACGACATTCTGATCGACCTGCCATTGGACCCTTTCCCAATGGGCGAGGAGACTCCGTGCGTGGTTTCGAATCTCCTCGGCAGGATATTGTTGGCTACATCGCATTCCGGCCCAACGAGGGTCATTCTCCATACCTAGTATCTGTAGGGCGGTCCGGTGTGGTTCCTTGGGTTGAAGTTCCTCGGGCATTGTTGTCGGTCGGGCCCGCTTCCAAGCCCGACGCCATTCTTCCGCCACGTGGGCGGGGATCTCCTCGAGAAGCGTTGGCCCTTCTAAAATAGATATCGTTAGGATTAGGTGAACCGGTATAACATAGTTTTCAGTATATTCTTTATTAACAGTGGCATAGTTTCTTGTCCCTCAGTTAGCGTGTTGACGTCAAGGCATCGCCTATGTCGATTTAGTGTTATGAGGATTATCAACGTTTATCGACGGCTAAGGGGTGTGGATACAAACTTTTCGCACTTCGATGTGTAACAAAAGGGTTGGAGTTAATATCCATTCATTTCTCTTCTACACAGATGTCGGCAGACCTGCTCAAGTCGTCGGTGATCGCTTCATGATTGGTAATGTCGGATTCATAGAACAAAGATTCAGTTGCCGGGTTAAAACTTAGGTAAGGGAGTACTAGTTGAGTTTAAACCATGTAATCAATTCGACATTCAAGGGACGAAAACGATCATCAGCGTTAACTGTATGGAGGACATTCGTTGGATTACGCGTTGTATTCACGGAATACTATCTCGTTTAGGCACTAAACCTCCTGAAATGGAAACAATTATCGGTCCGAAGCTTAAGATGTGGCATAACCGTCAGATGGTATTCTATGGGACATTGCGAACTATCAGTAGGTAAGGGAGGACAATTATTGGTCGCATACTCCGCGAAGTGGCAATGCTAGTAGATTTCGTAAACCTATAAGACTATGAAAATCAATCAATCCTACTGTCCGGAAATCATAGAAACATAACTGTCGAAATTGTGGGAAAATTCGATAGTAATTATCCGGAACATAAACCTTGATTTTAGACAATGATAATTATCGAGCTCGAAATTCCTGAATTCATAAAAGGTCCATTCCAAAAATTGGTAAGATAATAATGAATATTAACGAAATGGATTACCCGGAAATTTATGAATAATAATGACTATAAGATTTTTAATAATGTATGGGGAATGTGAATAACTGTTTGCTTTGAAGTTTATGAATTTGGATAAGCTAAGATTTACTAACTACATAATATTAACATTTATTAAAATTAAGTTAAAGTTTGCTAAATACATGATATTAACAGTTGTTAAAAATTAAATTTACTAACTACATAATATTAACATTTATTAAAATGAAACTTCGATGTAAATTACCTTGACTTGGGAAACTCGACTCCTTTGGCATTTCTCCTGTTGACGCCATGGTTGGTAGATCCATATTTCAAAAATAAAAAATGATAGTAGAATGACTGGATGGCATCCATACCAAATTATTAAACTAGTATTGATGCACCCGCATCCGTTACCTCATGACTAACCATGGAGATTTTCGTGAGAGAATTTGTGTTTATATTGATGGAATTTAATCTATATTCTTTATATAGGTACAATGTCTACGGAAACGTCAATCTCGCAGATCACGAGAATTTTGGTTCATTCAATTTGGATTCACGGTTTCCGGTTGATTTGCTCAATATCTCAGGTAAACTTTTGAGTATTATTCGGTTATTTCTGATGTTACTCTAGTGCATTACCTCATAGTGCCTATTGTCGTTGTACATTACTGGGAGACATTTTGGAGTGTGTCGGGTACGTTTATTTCCCTTATTAATCATATTATTAACCTATTTCAGGAAAAACCCAATGTTTTGATTTCCTCATGTTTTTCTGGGACGGAATATTTTGGTCGTTTCACGGAAGAGTTACTCATTTGATCCTCATTGCGGAATCATATGCATTTTAACAATTCGTTCTCAATTTGTGTTGGATTTTTATTATAATACTTCGTCGTTTTTCGTTGTTCAAGATAATTTGGATTGTGCTTGGAAATATCTAAATCTATGTACTTTAATGATGAAGGATTTGACGAATTGATTATTAATTTTTCGGGTGGGAGATATTGTCGTGATGCTGAAAGGTGGTTAATTTTTATAATTATTAATATCATTAGGCTCTTGTCAGATTTTTCAATAACATTTCACTACTAACCTTAATCTATGGTTGGGGATTCCCGAATCAAATTTAAATTCCGAAAACAAAACGATGATTTTTAATCATATGGCCATGATTTTAGATTCGTCGGGGGTTCGGCAAGGCGTGTCTAATCTCGAACTTAAATTCTTCACTTTATTATGGGTTCGAACGATTTATTTGATAACAATTAGAAACTAGAAGTTATCATTAAGTTGAATTTATCGATTTCATATTAATTTATTATCAACGATTTTATTTTATTTCCTAACAATGAATTCATGTTAACATCGATTTCATTTTTTCCTTTTATAATGATATTAATTTTCTTTACAATCAGGATTTAAATTTTTATAGCAATGATCTCGGGTTAATGAATTGTCAAGTTATTTTTAAGCAACGGTTTTGTGCTTACCTTCCATTCACAGATTAATTTATTTATTTCTACCCTCAATTAGTTTAATTACTTTAATTTTACTCAATGAATTACTCTATTTTTAATCAATAAATTACTCACTTTTAATCAACTATTACTTTATTTTTAACCAATGAATTTAATCAATAATCACTTTAATTTTAATCAATGAATTATTTTATTTTTAATCAATGAATTACTTATTTTTACTCAATAATTACTTTAATTTTAATCAATGAATTATATTAATTTAAATCAATGAATTACTTATTTTTACTCAATAATTACTTTAATTTTAATCAATGAATTACTTTATCGTTAATCAATGGACTACTTTATCTTAATCAATAAATTACTTTAGTTTAATCAATGAATTAATTTATTCCCCGTACCATTACCCTTTAATAAGCCTTAGGCGCGTATTGTGTTTATGTTATATTTAATGAGTGCCCACTGGACTACTCGGTGTGATGATTTTGAGCCGTGTGTAATATAGTTTTAGGTCGATTTTACAGAAATGAGAAACGAGGAAGCAGCCAAAAGACCTCTTCCTTATTTCTCGTCTCTTCTATGTGGAGTAATATTGACGTTACGACCCCTGCGTTCCGCACGCTGGGTCTTCACGGGTACATATCATTGGCGATTTTCCACGCACTTACACGAGTCTGTACTGTGTATATTTTACTAACTTGCGATTTGTGTTGGCTGTGGGCCGGAAAAATTTCGACAGTTTACTTTAGTTTATTAAATATATAAAACAATTTATGAATAATATAAATGTTTATTATCATATTAAAGACAAAATACAAAATTACTTGTCCAACAGACAAATTCATCAAAACATAAAATTGCATCTCTCCCCACGCCGACGTCCAAGCAGAGCTCTGCCGAGATTGCGAGGATGTGACGTGGAGAGAGAGCTCCAAAATAAAAGCTATTTCTCACCTAAAATTTCGTAGTAGATTTTTAAACAAAACTCAAAAGTAATTTTTGGTTTGAAAAATGGTTTTATGGTTAAATTTAATGTGAAAATGAATCGGTATTTATACCTATTTTCTGTCCCTAACCTCGCGTGTTAAATTTGATGTAGTAAAACAAAATTCGACCTTGTTATTTTCTAGTGTATTCTAATCTTTAATTTTATTATTTTTCAATTTATTTTAATAATTTTTTATTTAGAATTTTTATTGAATTATTTCTAATTCAAATTTTTTGATTTAAGTTTCATTTTCATGAACTTTTATTAATTTATCAAATTTTGTCGAATTTGTTGGGTTTTCTTGTTATGCTTGTGTTTGTATAGTGCGGATCTTGTTGCATTTTGTTATTATTTTAATTTATTTTTATGTTTATTATTTTATATTTAATTCTCTTTTTTCTCATATTTGGTAGGGTTTAATTGGTGTTTTAATAGGTTTATTTTAAATTTGCTTGTTATGTTTGCATGTGTGTTACCGATCCATTTAAACATTTTCCAAGGCCATTTGTGTTCTGGCCCAACAATGTTGTTGTGCAAAAGCTGACAGGAGCCCTTAATTTGTTTGGTCAGCAAGGTAATGCCTATATACTTTTGAGTGGTAAATCTAAATATTAAATTTAGAAAGAAAAATATAAAAAGAAGAAATAAGATTGTGGGGTTAGTGGTAGTTATGACCTTGACCCCTTTCATACAATTGTGGGGCTAGTGGTATTCGTGACCTTGACTCCATCACATACAATATTTTGCACCCGCCAATAGTTATCCGTTGCTAGGCAACGTTGGAACGGCAACCATTGATCGTAGGACCGCCAAAGGTGAGTTCCGATGTCAGAACTGCTAAGGTTCGGCCTTATGTCGGGTTCAGCGGGCTGCCGTTAGAAGGCTTCTCCCGTCTTATCTTTTTAGGTCCCTTAAATACTTCCTCATTATTTTAGTACACTAATTATCAACTATAAACAAATTATCAAAACACAATTTTATTATATTATCATCAAATGAGTTCTGGTATTGAGCGCGTCTTCGTAATCTTTCGGTCCTGCCCGGCCTGGCATGCGGATGGGACCGTTTGTTAGGATGCTTTGATAGATTCTTGTCGCGATAGGCCAGCTGTTCCTGGGCGAAGACCAAGGGATATGTCACCGCACTCCCTTCCTGACACGCTGACAGAGCGACTTCCAAACCTTTTATTTGAGTCCGTTGCGCTTGGTTGAGCATCTTTTCGTCCTTCCAGACTTTTTGTCCTTCAAAGTGAATTCCTCTCGTTGGCGAGCCTCCCGTGCCGGATTTCTACCCGGTTCTCGCTTGATTGCCAAACCGGTAGCTCGATTTCGTCTCCGCGATCGTTTGGTCGTCGGGGCAAACTAGATTCTCCATACGTGGCCAAAGTATATCCTTGTGTTGGGCTCAGAGCCAAAATTAAAACAAATTTACAAAACCAATTTAAACAAAAAGGTGAAAATTGTATAAGTTAAAACAAAATAATTAATGTCGTTTGGAAATTGTCAATATGGCTGCTGTAACATAAGCACGCACCGCAAGAAGAGATCAAAAATAAAATAAAACATATTAATTAAAACAAAATAAAAATATAACAAAATTAAATAAAACAAATAATTAATTAAAATCATTTAAAAGCCTACAGCTGCAGAAAGAAACATACGAAAAATAAAATAAACTGCCAAAACCTTGCAAAATAAGGTTTAGAAAAAACACAGGCAGAAGAGGCGACCAGAAAACAAAATATTGGGCTTAAAAAAAATAATATTGTAAGAAAATAATAATAAAAATAAAATCCAACAATAAAATATTAATATATCCAAAAATAAGGAAAAATATATAAAAAATTACAAAAATATTTCGAAATAAATAAAATAATTAAAAAACCTTAAAAATGGCGAAAAATCGCCTATTGGTCGCACACAGGCTCAAAAACACTATATTTACGGCAGTCATTTTCACAATTTCTAACAGAATAACAAACCTTTAGACAATCAGACAGTCAGACAAAATTTTTTAGACAAAATTCTTAGAGACGAGTGTGTAGAAAATTTTTATGCCAACTTATGCCAATTTTTCAAATCTAGTTGCATGACTGTGGATTGTAAGTATTGTTTTCTTGTATAAATATATATTTTGAAGTTAAAGTCTTGTTATTTTGATTTTATTCTGGATGGTCGTGGAATCTTTTGGTGCCACTGACAAGTCCCCTAAAATCTTATTTATATATATGTATTGAAATAGCTATCGATGAGGCAGATCTCGGTCCGGCTGGTGGATTAAGTTCCCTAGTTGTGATTGTGGGTCGCGCCTTATCGAAACCTCGGTCGGTCCGCAGCAGGGTCTGGCAAAATAGCACAGGACCTCCACGCAGGGCATCGTTGAACGACTGGCAACGACTGATGGAAACGTCGGTCGAGGCGAGCAGAAAACTTAAAATCACGCGAAGTGCGACTTTAGTTAAGGGGGAATAAAGTTTTGTATTGAAAGTTTAAAATTTTGTCGGAAAATTAATTAAAAATCAAATATGAAAGGATAAGATAGTGTAGGAATGTAAATTTGAAAGTATTTTTCCAATAGTTGAATGACAAAATGTGGCAGAAGGAAGTAGTGTTTATTGAAGTGATCGCAGAGGGTTGTAACTACTTAAAATCATGGGAAATGTACCGGGAGTTAAAGAACTGGTAATCAAATTTTTAACATAGGGAAAGATAAAGGTAAACTAGGACAAATGTAGTCGATACTGTGATTAAACAAATGAAATAGGAAATTTACCAAAAAATAAGGGAGGAACGCTGCCCAGATTTTTGAAGGATACCTTTATAAATAACGGGTAAAGATGACAAATAAGTATGGAAATTGTAGGAATAGACGAGTAAGAATAAAGGTATAGAAAGAGAAAGACGTAAGACCTTCCATCAGCAGTCAGAACCCGAAAGTGAAAATATCATGAGGAGTAGTTATAGAGATGGAGCTCAGCTGCTCATGAATTTTCAACCTCTATGTATAGTACCAACATGGCAATCACCGTGGGTACATAGGAGGGATAGAATAATAATCTTGATGGCGTTTAAGAGGTAGATGCACAAAACCCTAGAAAGAAAAAATAAATAAAAATCCACCCTATTTGGCAACACTAGATACTATAAGGCTTGCCGGTATTGCGCAGCAGAACGAACCGGTACTTGCAACGTTAGTCGGGAGTCATCACTCCATCCTCAGTGTGGATCTCTACGGTCTAAATAATCCATATAATTAATAATAAATGGTAAATTTTATTTTAAGAATTTATTTATTAAATATTATGTAGTCATGAAAGTAAGGGACATCGTTGTCAGTCATTTGGGGTGAAAACAAATCGTAATTACATGGTAAAACTTGTGGTTACATGAAAGATGTAGTACATCATTGTAGTTCGATAGCGTCCTTCTCCATGCCTGCCTCATTAGGTGATAGCCGGTTTCGGTGTCCGTTCCCAATCCGTTCTTTTGTATCGCGTCTACCTTCAGAGTATATTTTTCGTGGGTGGGACATGATATTATGTGTTTATTATTAAGTTTGAGCTCTGTATTTATGTCTGAAGGGTTATCAGTTCATCGCCGCTTGATTGGTCGATTTTTTCTGATTATTTCAGGTGTAATTATTTATCTTAATTTGGTATGTTATAATCTTTTATTTTTTTATTTATTAAGCTGGCTGCATTTATTTCCAGTTATTGTCTAATTATTTTATTTCATTCGATCAATTCTTCTGTAGGCTGGAGAAAAACAACTATTGGATTTCTCTGCAGAAGGTGTCGCTATTCTTGTAATCAGGTTTATGGTGAGTGGACTAATGTGTAGTTATTTATTTTATTTCATGACATTACTTTCAGTGGATTGGTATATTTATCAGGAATATTTTGTACCCGATTAAGAGATTTTCTTCTCACTATATCAATGGAGTATTACGCTTCTCGAGTCATAAAAATTATTTGTGCTATTCTAGTAGTGGGATACAGGCCCTCTAGCTCACAGGCCCTCTAGCTCACATACCCCCCCCCAAAATTTTTTTTTGCGCTAAGTTTAAAAGTACAAATTTTTTAGAACAAAGACAATGACTCATTCAAGGTCATTTAAACAAAGACCATGACTCATTCAAGGTCATTGGATGACTCATCATAATTTTTTCAAGGTCATTGAAACAAAGACCATGACTCATTCAAGGTCATTCAAGGTCATGGAAAAGTAGGTCAAGGTCATTCAACATTTTTTCAAGGTCACGGAATTTTTAATCATTTTTCAATTATAATATATCTACTTACTTTTATAAGTAGTATAAATTTTGTAAATTTTATTCTATTATTAATTAATATGATTACTTATTAATATTGTTTAATTATATTTATTTTTATTATTATTATAATTATTATTATTGTTTTTATTATTATTACTTTTTATTATTCTATTATTATTATTATTTTTATTTTTATTATTATTGCTATAATTATTATTATTATTAATATTATTATTACTTATAAAAATTTATTATACTTATAAAAACTTTAATTATATTATTATTTTTAATATTTTTTTTTATTATTATTATTAATATTATTATTATTATTATTATTATTA
>CM039682.1:17539682-17674682 GCA_022537955.1 Schmidtea mediterranea
AAAGGACAAATGAATGACATGGCATTTGTAATAATTTACGAAATTCATTAAATTACATTATTAGAGTGATCTAATGAAAATATTAAATTATAGAAAATGTATAAATATTATCACTAAATATAAAATCACTAAATATAAAGCATTAAAACAATAAAGTAAAAAAAAATATTGAAGATTAATGTTAACATTAAAATGTTTGTATTAAATCATAATTTATTGTGATACAAAAATACAAGCTTTCAAGTGTTAACTTTTAAATTGCTTACCTGAAAGCATTCCAAAAATGGCTGGTGTATAAAGTGAGGGGTGAGGAATACATCTAATGTCAACATCCATTATGAAATGGTAGCAAAGGAAAAACGGAACTCGATAACAACTTTTATTAATTAACCTAGATGATATGGCATACATATTTAGCTGTGTGGTGATGCAATTTAGTCCGAGGAATAACAGGCTTTACTGGGGGAAGTGAGAATGTAGCAGAAAGGATAAGTCCAGCATGCAAGTATGACGCGTAGTGAAAACGCATACAGATTTTCAAAAAAATAGACCTATCCAAATGAATAGCAATTTATATTAAATCATAATTATGTTACATAAATTTTCGTAAAATTACTCTTACCTACGTTTTCTTATAGATCCAAAGATTCCTTTAAATATTTGCCCCAAAAAGCTTAATATACATTAAATTAAATTCCACTAAATTCGCTTTATTCTCATTTAGTTTTTTTTGTTATCAATCTGGATTTGCGCGTTAATATGTTATTTAGTTATTGTGATTATTGTTACCAGTGTAGCTTTAAATACCATTATTATTAAAATTATTTTTATTGTTCTATCATTATTAAAATTATTATTATTATTATTTAGTATTTTTACGTTTTCATTTACACCTATGTTATTTTTATTTCGCCACACTATGCACGATCATTATTAATGCTACTGTTTACGTGAATCCAGGATGTGTTGCGGTTTTGATCGTTGTTATGGAAAAGGTTCCGATAGGATAACATTATATTGCATTTTTTTTAAATTCAAACGACCCACCCTAATCTGTCGTCGTCAGCGCATACTGTCCCCAAACATTTGATGTGAGAAACAACCCCAATGAACAGGTTTACATTCACGTAAATTGACCGACAACTACAAACGAAAGTATTTAGGACCCCATGAAACCATGAATTAAAACCCAGGAAATCATAGTTTTCTTGTTCCTATCTGGTTACGCGTCGTCAGTGGCTTCAGGGTTTTCAACTGAGACAAGAAAAAATCTTTGAGGGTACTGATTAGGCCTGTCCTAGGTGTGTAGCAATAAATAACAGTGAGAGATAGACGACACCGTAGCACGTTAGACCCAAGGTACTTAACTAGACTAACGTATAATCATTGATTTAAATATTATCAGTTGAGTGAATTCTCTACGTAATTATCCAACTAGTAATTAAAATTATATCCTTTTATCTAGTACAAGACCACAAGATCACCTACTGTTAATTTTGGAATTGATGAATGTGAAAGTTCTCTAATTTCATTATACAGCCTTTTGTTATGTTCTTCATGGAAACTATTGGCAGCTTTCTTTCTAGGCCATTTAAACTTCTCTTGTTTCCTAACAAATGTTCTCTTTGAAATTGTTCTAGTGCCAAAATAATCAATTTTTTAAACACAAGATAATTATATATCTTAACTATTTCTATTAGTTTTTATCTCTTTATCGTCTAACTGGTCATATTTCTACATTTTCGTATATTTAAGTGTCCCGCTACAACATTTTATCGGATGTCGTGAAAATGAACAAAAATTAAAATTTTTTGCCCAAATTACATATTCCAGTTGGTCGACTGGTATATGAAGATTGATTTGCATTTATACTTGTGTGGGGTTAGTGGTATGGATGACCTTCACCCCATTACATACAAAAATTTTTTTCGCCCGCTAATGGTTACTCGTTGCTAGGCAACGTTGGAACTGTAACCACTGGTCACAGGACCTCCAAAGGTGAGTTCCGATATCAGAACTGCTAAGGTTTAGTCCTATGTCGGGTTCAGCGGACAGCCGTTAGAAGGTCTATGTCCGTCTTGTCTTTCAGGTCCCTTTATTATTTTCTCTTTGTTACATTCCTTTACCATATTCACTTGCAAATAACAACATAATACGCTAAAACGATTTTATTCATTATCAATTAAATGGATTTAGTTCTCAAAAAAAATATGGATTTGCTAGTTCATTTAGACAATCCTTGGGCGCGTCGACGCAACCGTTCAGTTCGACCTGGTCTGGCATGTGAACGAGTTCTCTTGTTGGTCGCTTGGGATTTTTCTTGGTAGCGATAGGCCAGTTGTGCCGGTGCGAATACCAGAGGATAAGTTACTGCACTACCCTCCTGGCATGCCGACAGGGCGACCTCCAATCCTTTGATCTGCGTCCGCTGCGCCTGATTTAATATTCTTTCGTCTTTCCAGCCCTGTTGTGGTGCAGTGAGGCGCTGGTATATCTCCTTCATTTTCGCCGGCTCTTAATTGTTGTATTTCTCGACTTTGTTGTAGGAGTTGTCGGTGTAAATGCTGGTTCTCTCGTCTGAGCTCCTTTAATTCCCGGTTAAGTATTCTTGTTGTTTCCATGTCTAAAATTAAAATATTTAACGATTTGTCATCATCAACGTTAATTAAATTCTATCGGCCCTTTCCCTCAATTATCCTCATGATCACATAGTATGCTAACAAGTTTTTTTTTCATGAATCTCGGGTAGTCTATGTGGATAATCTGGTTTGTTAAGGTTTTGTCGAAAACGCGACTCGCTTTTCACATCATTTACTGTTTATAACTTTATTATTTATTGAAATAGTTAGAAATTCCTATTATCCATTTATACTAGTGTAATGATTGTATTATTAAAGCTAGAATTGAATAACTAATAAAACATTAACATTTATTATAAGACATAAACTAATTAAATTAATCTTCTAGTTCATTTGGGTTCGTAAGAGTGAGTGTTTCTTCGACTTTTATTAGTGAAGTTCCATCGGGGATGTCGGCTAGCATATGTGTGGTCACCGGTTTGGCGGGATCTAAGTCGATTTCTGAGGGTTGGCTGAATTAACTTTTCTGGTAGAACCAGTTTGGTTGGGGCTGACAATTGCAATAACCTTGGGTCATCCAACTCGAACGAGACTCCATACTCTGGAGGAAAACCATCTGAACTCGGGATAGCTCCACTTGCTATATCCCGGTTTACCTGGGCTAACCACTGTCTGGCTAGGACTGCCTTCCGATGATATTTGCGTTCCATTTCCTCCATCTTCATTGCCGTGAATTTGGCTCGTTGGCGGGCTTCTCGCGCTGGATTTTTGCCGGGCTCGCGCTTGATAGCGATGCTCGGTAATTCCACTTCCTCTGCTCGGTATTCGGATCGTCGAGGCCAGCTTGAATCTCCATAAGTGGATAGGAGGTATCCATTATCCCATAATACTTGCCGATACCGAGCAGCAGAAGTGCTCGAAATTTGAAGAGTTACTCGGGAGTCATCCCTCCATCCTCCGTACGGGTTTCAGAGAATCCCTTATTCGCTTGCGTCCATGATCGGCACTTGTTAATCGAGGGTCCATCGAAAATGTTTATGATAAATTTTAAGACTTTTGTGGTTTCATTTATAGCCGTGGGACTATGTGTGTGGTGACCTGGCTGAATTGATAAAATATAAAAATCATTTTCTCTTTATTAATTATTAGTCAATGATTTTTCAATGATTCCATCTTATCCATTGAAGTCATTGTCAATGTCAATGCTATTTATCTTTAATTAGAATTAGTCGGAGGGTTTTAAATAATTCAATTGATTCTGTTGGAGTTGTTACTCATGTCACTGATCGAATTGTGACTTTGGACTAATACGATGGTCAATGAACGAATTTTCTTTCGTGGCAGTTATTTATTTAGCGTCATAATTATTGTTTGGTCGGCGTCATTGATACATCATTCGCGTCTAAAATTCATTCGGCTGGTTTTGTTAAGAACTCAGACTATGATCTGTCTGTAGTTTATCTACTTATGTTGCCATTGAGATCGAATTTATTCTCCGTTGAGTTCAAAGGGTGACTATATGGCTAAACTTATCGTCAATCCGAAAATGGATTTCTAGGTTGTTCTCTATCCGAATTATTACTCTTATTCCACACCGGATAATTAGAGATGAGCTTTACCGGGGTCTATTTTGGATTCCGCTGGTTTCGAATGGTATATCTGACGGAAATATTCAACTATACATGTTCGTTATGAAGAAGATCGCTAGGTGGAATACTCGACGGCTGCGATTTGGCGAAGAGTTTACTGAGGTTATGATGGTGTCTATATCTTTGATTTTTATACAATTTGATCTTTCGTTGTGATATGCTGTTAAATTATATTCCTTGCCAATTTAGTCGGAAGTTTTTATTTATTACTTTTATCGATTTTCAGGGTGTCTCATTAGTTGCTATTCAGATTCAAACGTTCGATTTTATCCATTGATTTGGGGTGGTCGAATTATTATTAACTACTCTATGAAAACTGATCTCTTTTATTGCTTAGTCATGGATCGGATTTCGATGTTTGTCATTCTTACTTTACCTCATTTCTCATGAATTAATCTTACTGCGTTATTTAGTGTATTTACGTCAGATTCGGTTTATTATTATTATTTTTAGGTACCTTTTATCTATTATCAATAGTCTAATTGTATCATTTAACTCATTCAATCATTGAATTATCCTTTGATCAATTAATCACATCTTTATCCTTCAATTGGTTAAAGAAATTAGATTCAATCACTAATTTAGTTTACTATTTATCAATGGTGAATACTTTAATTACTAATCATTTTAAGAAAGGTTAGTTGATCTATATCACATCGCTATTCTTCTCCTGAAATTAGTTATTTCTGCTCTATCATCTACAATTTAGTTGTCCATCATTTTAGTAAGGTTCAATTTCTTTACACTATTTTTCCGGCTTCATATTCATGAATTTTATTAGCTTGGATTAATCAGAGGATAATTCAATCATTGACCACTTTTAAAATTTACTTTCTTTACATTACACAAGTAGTTTAATCATGGATTTATCTTATTTAATCAATTAACTGTATTTTTATCACTTTACGAAAAATTATTCCATTTCGTTGCATTAATATTTTAGTCATGAATTTAGTCACCATTTTTTCATTTTATTTAGATTCATTTATTTACATCGCCTCGAATTCAAGTCCCCACTTCTAGAGCCTCAATTTAGTCCTAAGGTTCTTGTGTTCATGTTAGATTTTATGAGTGCCCACTGGACTACTCGGTGTTATCATTTTAGCCGATTTGTAATTTGAAATTATATGTCGATTTTTCAGGAGGTGGGTGAAAGAGAGCCAGCCAAAAGACTAGTTCTCAATCTTCCCACCGCCCCTATAATGGATAGAATATTTACGTTCGAGAACCGTCGTTACGCACGACAGAGCTCTCACGAGCACACACTATCGGCGGAGAAACCGCACTTACACAGTGTGACTAGTTGTGTTTTGATTTTAATGTCTTGCATGTTGTGTGGCTATGGGCCAGAAAAATTTCGACTCATTAAATAAATTCATCTTCCGGAATACATATATTGAAGCATTAAATTAAAATCATAGTTTGGCCATTGATTCATTTCATTTATTCAAACATCATGCGACAAAGGATTCCCACATGCACGAGCCAGTAGAGCTTACCTGAAGATACTTGCGTTCGTGATGCGGAAATAGTTGCCGAGAGTTGATTCTATCACTGGTAAAGAGTTCTCTTGAACAGTAATTATTCACTAAGTGAAAAAGCATTAAAACTTTGTGAAAATGGATTGGTATTTATACCTGTTCTGTGACCCTAACCTTGTGTGTTAATTTGTATGCGTTAAAACAAAATTTGACCTTGCTATTATGTGTCTAATTTATTTCTAATTTTTTATTATTTTTTCGATTTATTTGACAATTTAATCATTAACAAATAATTTTAATCATTTCTGACAAAAATTATTTTATTTTTTGTTCAATTTATTCATGAACTCTTTTAATTTTTTCGTAAATTGTCACTTTTTCGGTCAAATTTTTGTTATCATGTTATTTTTATGTCAATTCGTGCATATCTTGGTGCATTTGTTAATATTTTAATTTACTTTTATGTTTTCTATTTGTTGGGCCAGAACACATATAGCCTTGAGAAATGTTTAAATGGATCGGTAACACACATGCAAATATAACATGCAAATTTAAATAAACCTATTGAAACATCAATTAAACCCTATCAAATATGAGAAAAAAGAGAATTAAATATAAAATAATAAACATAAAAATAAATTAAAAAATTAAACAAAACGCACCAAGATCCGCACGATACCAACACAAACATAACAAGAAAACACAACAAATTCGGCAAAATTGATAAAGTAATAAAAGTTCATGAAAATGAAACTTAAATCAAAAGATTCGAATTAGTAATAATTCGATAAAAATTATAAATGAAAAATTATTAAAATAAATCAAAAAATAATAAAATTAAAGAATAGAATACACTAGAAAATAACAAGGTCGAGTTTTGTTTTACTGCATCAAATTTAACATGCGAGGTTAGGGACAGAAAATAGGTATAAATACCGATTCATTTTCACATTAAAACTAACCATAAAACCATTTTGAATCAAAATTTACTTTTGAATTATTGATTGAAAATCTATATTGAAACTTACTTTTAGGTGAGAAATAGTTCTATTTGGAACTCTCTCTCCACGTCACATCCTCGCAACCTCGGCAGAGCTCTGCTTGGATGTCGGCGTGGGGGAGAGGTATTTTATTTTTGCTATGCAACATTATGAATTTTTGTTTTTATGGAATGGAATGTAGGGTAATTTATGTTTATTTGTCATATGTTTAATAAATATTTATATTATCTATAAATTGTTTTAATAATATTAATTAAATCTGTCGAAAATTTTCCGGCCCACAGCCAACACATATTGCAAGATAGTAAAATCTACATAGTACAGATTTGTGTAAGTGCGTGGAAAATCGCCAATGATATGTACCCGTGAAGACCTAGCGTGCGGAACGCAGGGGTCGTAACGTCAATATTATCCCTATAGATGAAACGAGAAATAAGGAAGAAGTCTCTGGCTGCTTCCTCGTTTCTCCTTTCTGTAAAATCGACCTAAAATTCTATTACACACGGCTCAAAATCACCACACCGAGTAGTCCAGTGGGCACTCAGTAAATATAATATGAACATAAAGTGCGTCTAAGGCCTACTAAAGGGGAAGGGTACGGGGATAAATTAATTTGAAATCGTTGATATGGCTAACTTAAATTAATAATCATTGGCATACTAACTTAAAGTTACAATAAAAATCATTAAATAAATAACTCAGCAACTCAATTAAGTTAAAGTATTGATTATTGGATAAAGACAAATAACTCGTTGATTAAGCTAAATTAATTCATTTTGATTAAACTTAAAGGAATTTTTGAGTAAAAGTAAATATTTTATTGATTAAATTAGATTAAGTAAAACGGTTATTGAGTAAAGATAACGTAATTCACGGATTAAGAATAAAATTTTCACCACATTAATATGATGATCAACTAATAGAAACTCCGGGATCAACCATAATTCGTTAATTAAAGGAAGTTGAGGATTAAATTTAAAAATAATTTGAATAAAAATAAGATAATTTCTTTGGTAAAGATCAAGTAACTCTTCGAGTAAAAATAAAGTAAAACTGGATTCATGGATTTAAAATTATTGAGCTAATATTAAAGTAATTTCACGGACTAAAGTAATGGTTGATCCAACTAGTTTTAGGGGAAACCACAAGAAATTTGAGTAATGGAAATCAAAATATATTATTGATAAAACAATCCCTTGATTAGAATTAGAATAATTTATAGATTTGAAATAAAGTTTTCTTTAAATAGGGTAAATTCAGGGATTAAAGTAAAGTGATTAAAGACGAAATAAATGAGTTATTACTTAAACCAAATTAATATAATTGCAAAAATCAAAGTTTAAGATAAGGAAAAAAAATTTTTGTATTAACATTACATAAATTGTTCAATCACAAGAAGGCTTACTACCGATTTTTCTTGGAACAAGTAAAATTCCACATAAATAAAATATTCCAAAGGTATGGGATTGCATCTGCTTGAAAGCCTTGGTAGTCGCAAGAAGTTTTTCTTAAAAATGTCAGTAAAATCCATTCAAATTAATCAACGTAATAACTTACCCGAATTGATTTAGCTAAGCTTAGGCGAATCCGTTGATCAATAATTCTTAAAATGTAACGTAAATAATATAATTACCGGATATAAACATACCAAACTAAATCGCCTCCATTCAATTGATTAAACTGCAAACGACAAGATCCGCCGGAAACCAACCACATCGGATCATCGAATAAACACGTCTACGCACAAACGACTTATCCGGACCAACATCCGGCCCTGACATTCAAGGTTTTAATCACATATATACTTGTATTATCCAAAGAGACACATGCAAATGGGCCAGACCTGTGAGATATTATAAACCCTCTTATCAACAATCAATCGAGTAACGGAAAGTACCATTCACGTCTTAACTTATCAAACAGCAAGTCGCAAATCTGAGTAAACCTTTGACGACCCGAGATGCCCGTGAACCAATTTACATAGCACCGGAATATCACTTGATTAATGTAAATTTTAAAAGAAAATATAGGAAAGACAATCGGTGGAATATCGCACACCTAATACTTATAGATGAACCGCCCATAATTTGCAATAAAATCAAAATTAATAGAATTCAATAAGTTTAAAATTGATTACACCCAATAGCAATACCCCAGTCCTCATTTAGTTGATCATTATAATAAGCGGACGACTTAATCGAATCTGATCACGATGATATTTTAGACATGTCATTCGAACGAATCGCTAATCAAGCAACTGACGAACAGGGTCAGGGGGGAGCCCCATCAGCTGCGGAAATTTTCGACGAGTTTCAACAACAGTGGCCGTATCCCACTACTTGGCGGATACTAGGTTTAGAGAAGGACCCCTGTGGACTCGCTGGTCAGCAGTATCCCGCCGCGGAGACTTACATGCATGCACGCAACTTCCTCACCAAATGGGAAAGGGTGCAGGAGCAGGTAGACCTACAGATGGTCAAGGCGAGGATGTACCTCGCCAATGTGGAAGAAGACATCCTCACCGGGCGAATTGCGGAAGCGTATCCACCTCGCCCAGTCCGCGATACCCGACGCCCATATCCTGTGGTTCCTCCGAAGAAGGGCTTAAAGAAGCCGTGCCACGGAAAACAGTGATCCCTAAAAACACTAACAATGAACGTGATTTAGTATTGTTTTTGAAAAAGAAATCTTTGTTAACTTGTCATTTCGTTTTAATCGTTTGTCTGAGTAGACCCGTTTTTAATAATTATGTTTATGATAATTGTAAATACCAATTAAGTAAATCATTAGAGAAAATTTAACGATCTTATCCATTGTAGTCATGAACACCAACCAAATTTTGCAAGCTGAACTATATCGCGCAAGGAACGCAAATGCGGATCTCCTCAACCAAATCCTCCAGATGACTAAAGAGGTACAGCAGATCAAGGCAACTTGGTCGGATCCGAAAAAAGTAAAATCATTATATCTCAGACTAACCGCAGCACAAAGAGGTTGGGCGGAAGAGCGGCAGCTCAATCAGAGCCTGCGCACCCAAATCAGAGGATTGGAAGTCGCCTTAGCAGTTTGTCGGGAGGGGGAAGCAGTCACCTACCCGCTCGTCTTCGCCCCGTCCCAGATGGCGCAGAAGAATCCTCAATCAGCCGACCAGTCCATCACTCTATCAAATAATCGTCGGCCGGGACGCAAGGAGCGTGCTCGACGCCGAGCAGCACAACCTCCAAATCCATCCCATTAACTCACGATAACTATACATTTTGTTGATTTCAATAAAGTAGTTGCACTTGTAGTTAGTTTATTTCCTAGATGCACTTACATACAGGTACTACCGCGAACACTCGCATCGTGGTTTCAAACCATCTCTCCACATTCGACCATGAATTTTCTTACACGTGGGACAGAGCTAAGCGAGCATAAGTCTTCTATCGACAGCTCGTGAACCCGAGGGTTGTCCGAGCAATTACAGTACTAGCGATAATACTCAATTTTTGCGGACAATCCACCACTTGAACACATTTCCAACGTTGCCTAGCAGCGGGTGCCAAGTGGCAGTTAGCATCATTTTGTATGGCGTTACTGGGGCAACCACAGGTTAATTCAAACAAACAACGAAACCCTGTAACCCACCATATTTTATATTTAAAATTATGTGTTTTCTCGCATTTTTAGGTGGTTACTTGGTGTTTATGGGTCCGATTTGAATTTTTGCAGGTTATGTTTGCTTGCTGTTTCCAATCCATTTAAACAAAATCTTGTACTGGCCCAACACTTGTTAAAAATTATTGTTTAAAAGTAAAACTGTTAAGGAAATTTCAAATATTTATTTCTTTACTGAATAGATTGCCTTATAATTTAACTTTTAAGTGAATTCACAAATAATTTAAAATTTGTAGTACAAAACATTAAATGATCAAATGCAAAATTCTAATATCTTGTTCGACATTTATTTTTATTGTTTAAATATTTATTTTGCTTATATATATTTTAAAAGATATTTTATTTAAAAAATAAATAATTCTGAAATTTAAATTTTTCTTTGTATTTCACATTTATAAATTAAGAATGAAACCAACTAAAAAAATTATAAGTGAAAGTCTTATGACTCCATGGCAAAAAAGTCAAGCTTATGCATCAATTGTTAATTTTGTAGAAACAGTTAATAATTTAATTTGTGACAAATCCAATTTGGAATCATGCAATAAATCTTCAGTAACTTTTATTTTATAACTGTTAATTTATATTTTATTGATTCAGAGTATTGAAGCATCAGTTAAACTATTGGAATTTTTAACATATAAAATTGACGATTTTCCCCCAATTAATCAACCACAGCGATTTGGTAATAAAGCATTTGGTAATTATTACTCTTGGTTCAGTGATAATCTAATCGACATTATGAATGAATATATATTTAAATCAATCCAAGATGGTATTAGTTAATTTAAAGTTAAAACATTAATATTATATTAGAAAATAATCTCTCTAAAGTTGAAGAAATTGGAACCTATTTATTAGATGGTATTGGTCATCCACAAAGAATAGATTATGGATCTGGTCATGAATTATCTTTTATTGCATTCATGATAGCATTATTCGAAGTGAAATTTTTAGACTCAGAATCCAACAACAAAGCTGATGTAATAAATGTAGCTTTGGTTGTTATGCCTGTTTATTTGAATTTCGTGAGAAAATTGCAAAAAGTATATAATTTTGAACCGGCCGGTTCAAGAGGTGTTCATGCATTGGATGATTTTCAGTTCATTCCTTTCATTTGGGGTAGCGCTCAATTGTTAAGTAATTTATTTTGTTGAAACATAACAAATAATAATTTCCAATGTATCTAGATAGGGAAGATATTTTGCCTCAACATATACCAAATAGAGAAATTGCACAAACTCGTCGAGATGAGAATTTATTTTTTTCTTGTATTGATTTTATTTTTCAGGTATTTTATTCATTTTTTTTTGACTAACTTTAACAGGAATTTCATTTTTTAATTAATTTTTTTTTAAAAAAATCATAAATTATTAAAATATTATTCAAAAGGTAACTTTTAGGACTAACTTTTTTACTCGGCATCAAAAAATTGGCAGCACTAAGACTGGGGCAAATATCGCCTTTATGGTGTAGGTTAAGATTACCTTACGATGTCTCACTTGAATGTGAATTTAACTTCAATATTGTGGGTTTTATTTAAGCAAACAATTGACTACTCTCGTAATTTATACTCAATTATTAAAGGGGTTAACACAGGGGTCGGTAACTTTTTAGCTGTGGTGTGCCAAGTCATACTGCCAATTAATTCATGTTGCCACCTTATTTTTTTACAAATCAGTAATGGCTATCTGGTTTGTTTTATATATCAGTGGTAAAAGCCAACATTAAAAAGTACAAGTTTCAACTGGTATCACAACAGAACGAAACGCATTTTAAAAGGACCCGCTCAATTCCACGACGACAGTTCGAAGAAAGTTACAAGGGTTAAATTTGCCTTCTCGCTGAAAACCCCACAGTTATATATGTGCGATCTACAGCTTTTTAATGCCATGTGTTAACACAGGAGATTCTTGCGATATTATTTGACGTTGTGTGGAAAATTGGTGTTTAATAAAGCAAAAATATACCATTTCAATACCAATACAAATATATATTTTTATCTAATAATATTAGAGAATATATGTGAAACCGCCTTTAGCAGTATAAGAGTCGATATTACCCAAACCACTTTATAGTGGTGTATAGAGTGCCATTGGTAACTCCACCGTGTGCGAAAGGTTGCCGACCCCTGGGTTAATATTTATTATTAGGTAGTTGTCAGCCCTTCCGGCCACTTAAAGTTATGGTGACACCCGAATCAAGGTCATTTTCCTTTTGTCGCGATTATTGATTTTTCAGAATTTAAATCAAAAAAAAATATAAAATTTATTTTCAATTATAAGGAAAATATGAAGTTAAATTGCTAATAGTTATTGCTATCAAATTTTATTTAAAAAATTCATTATTTGAGTTTATTTCCTGTTGTTACTTGTAAATTATTTTCAACAAATCTTAATGCTCTCGATAATAAAATGTTAATAATTGTCTGAAGAAATTTTGTAAAAACATATTTTGTAAATTATAAAATTTCTGCCAAATATTTTGTGATGAAATTTCTTATTTTTATTTCAGACCAAAACTGGTCCGTTTTCTGAGCATTCGAATACTCTTTACAATATTTCTAGTGTATCTGGATGGCATAAAATCAATCAGGGAATGCTAAAAATGTATAAAGGCGAAGTAAAAGTTTTGCCTAAAAATTCTTTTTTTTTTGATTATTTTTTATAGGTATTAGGAAAATTTCCCGTAGTGCAGCATTTCCTTTTCGGTTCTATTTTTTTGTTGGAACCTGGAGATAATTTTAATTCTCCTCCAAAGTACATGCCCTTGCCACATAAATGTTGTTAGGATTGATTCACATTAATCTCGGTTTTTCGATTATTCACAAATAAAGTTTATCAAAACATTTTTATTTATTGATTTTTAATTTGATTAAATGTTATTTCATGAAACAAACTTTTTTATTACAATATTTGTTAAAAAAATAATTGTCAAATCAATCCAGAATCTGATAAATGTTATATTGATAATTATGAATTGATAAATGTCATATTGATTATCTATATATTTTTTGATTTTGAAATATTGGAAATTGAAAGAGGAAAGTCGAAAATTTATTAAATGTAATTAAGAACTATAAATATTATTAATAAATAAGTTCAAATTATAAAGATAAACAAAACGAAAAGGATTTTTCTTAGTAACTTTAATAAGGTAACGAAATATATGAGATGGAATCTATTAGTAACCTGAATTATGTATCAAGTAATTAAGTTCCTTGGTAATAAAAAGCGGGACAAATAACTAAATAAATCAAAATTGAAATCCTAGAATACAATTTAGAAAATATTATTTGAAAGTGATTTTTAATTAAACATTAAATAAATTAATATCTAGTGTTGCTTGGAACCTTCCGAAAACTAAAGAGAAGAAATGTGAAGTCAAGCTAAAAAAAGCATTCAAGTTAATTATATTAAGATATTAAAATTTAAACCAGTAATCAAATGATAGTGAATAAATCTAAATCATAAATCAGGTGGATCACCATGAACAGCTATAAGGATTTTTCTTTCATATCATTATTCAGCCAAAACTTCATGAATAGGCAATCGAAACAGGGATGTGGGCTCAATGCTCTAAACCTTTTTGTGAGTTCTATGATGAATATATGGAGTTTGAACAATTTACTTTTCATTCCAATTGTGATAAAGGCGGCTAAAGATGATACATTTATTAAAAAATTCTACGTCAACTGCATCTTAGCCGTCTGTTGGTTTTACGAGTGGAACTTTAACTATGAACCTATTTTTTGATTGTGTCTACGGCGCACTCTGTTCTTATAGAGTCCAATATTATTTCTGGTTTTTGATAGTGTGACATCATGATGCATGGACTTTTATTTCCTAGGAACAAATGGGCAGAAAGTGAAGCAATTGCTGAATCCAAAAGTGACCAAAATTCCTTTCACTGGTTATTTTTCAAAGATTTTGGTTTGTGGTTTGTTAGATTTGAGTGTTCTTAGTAGTATCAAAATATTATTTAACAAACTTTTAGCCAGTAGAACTGATGTAAAGAAATTTTCAAATATAAGATTGTGACCGCTCCTTGAAAAATACTCAACTACTCTTTGACCAAGATTGATTTCAGGCACATCACCAACTCTTACAACATATACCTGAGCGTTGTAAGATTACGATCGACAAACCCCCAAATTTTTATTTCGTAAAGATCAGGCTTGCTCACCATGTACATACGAAATGGGCATCACTCTCGAAATGCTATCAGTTGTTCGTCGGTGCAATATATTCCAGTGTTCGGGTTTTTATTTGGTTGTATTATTTTTTGTTTCACAATTTGTCAACAACTAAGCACCTAGAAATAACTTGTTTTTGCGCCGACGAAATTGGAATCCCAACTGTAATTTTTGTTATTAATGTTTATAGATCACTGTTGGTTTAAAGTTGCTGTCGTTTGTTGCTCAATGTTTTAATTTTCCTCTTTTAATACTGAACAAATTAATTAGATTTTTCTAAAACAATGTGGCAGTTCGCTACTGCCGAATGTCGGTGTTGTCACTGGCGACTGTAATTGTTTTCCGGTTTGTTGTATGTGTGGGGTTCGTGGACGCCTGACCTTGAACCCCTGACATACAACCTTTCGACCCTCCACTGGTTACTCGTTGCTAGGCAACGTAGGTAATGTAACCAATGGTTCTGAGACAGCCAAAGGTGAGCTTTAATTCTAAAACTGCTAAGGCCCGGCCTTCAGTTGGGTTCAGTGAGCTACCGTTAGAAGGTATGTTCTCGACTTAAACTTTTCGATCCCTAACTTTCAAATTATATATTTTCTGCGTTTCTCAATGTACTAGAGCTTCATCACTTACAAAAAACCAAAATGGGAAAAAGATTTATTTTTACATCATAACAATTTTACGATCATTAGTTAATTATAGTATTTATCCGTGTCATTTATTCTTTCTCGAAATCCCCATAGGGCTTATTTACTTCTAGTAGGTGCTGTCGTCAACGTTCTGACCTTCCAGGTAGCGAATGGGGTCTGATGTTCTTGGCCTCTACTTGGAATTTCCTTTTCGCGGTAGGCCAATTGAGCTGGGCGAAAACCAGGTGGTAGGTAACGTCGTTGCCATCCTGACTAGTAGTTAACGCTACCTCCAATCCGCGTATTTGAGTGTGTAATGTCTGCACTAATTGTAGCTCTTCCTGCCAGCCGCGTTGAGCTGCATTCACTTTCTGATACAATTTCTTCACGCGTTCCGGTTCGATCCAGGTTGCTTTGATTTATTGGCATTCTTTGCTAATTTGTAACATCTAATGATGGAGATCCGAGTTTGCTTTTCGTAATCACTTTATTTCTTGATTTATGACATTGATATCGTCCATATCTGAAGGGAAAATAATCATGAAATATAATATTGTAAGATGAGAAGAGATGGCGAGATCGTTTTCTACCGTTGTCAAACATTCTTTAGGGTGATGGTATTAACAGAATTCGAAATGATTTGCGTAAAATCTCGGTCTCTATGGGTTTTAATTGTGATTTTTACTTTTTTTTTAATAAGTGACCAATATTCCTTATTATTGATATCCTATGTCTGGGACTCTCAATGAAATGACTAACTTTAACTTAATTAAAGATTATTTAGAGGACCTTTTTAAAAAAAATTGTTTTATAGGAATTAATTATAACACAATTTATTTGGCTAAGCTAACATTTATTAATTATCAACACCAATTTATCAGAGTTTGTTGATTTATCATCAATAAGGCTTTCCGGATCTTCTGTCTTGGAGTGGTCTCATACAATTTATTTAATAAAACCTACGCGAAAACTTTTATTTTCGATCGGTTAGTTTTTTAATTTTATGTGGGATAGGTTCGAGCATTTCATATAATTATTATCTAAATGCCATTTGTTAGTAGGTTTACTGCTGGATTGATTCTCGCGGCCTACGTCTATCTAGTTTAATGATTATTGTTGACTGACTGTCAACCTGAACTCTACAGTAGCAAATAACCTGTTAACATTATTCAATATTAAATGTGACATAAGATCACTGTAGCTACAGATGTTTCACAATGCTCATGGGCTTTTCTTTAACTAATTGGTGACCTTAGTTTAAAATTTCGTTCGTATACTAGGTGATGGATGTTTCGTGTTTTACCATTCAGTTTATGTACTCGGCTGGTTACTGTTAATGGTTAAGATCTATTTTTGTTCAACCGTTGGAGATTTTCTCACTATTGGTGGGTTACTGGGTGGCGATAATTAAACTATATAGTTGTTACCCAGACAATCCCATATAAATGTTCTTTTGCTTGCCACTCGGCACCCGTTGCTAGGCAACGTTGGAACTGTGTTCGAGTGGGTAGATCGTCCGCAAAAAGTGAGCGCTATCCCTAGTGCTATAATTGACCGAACGATCTCTGGGTCCAACGAGCTGTCGATGGAAGACCTGTGCTCGCTTTCGATTTTTAGGTCCCCTTATACCGTTAATTCTATCTTTCCTATCCAAAATTCTCATACACTTCTCATCCACACATGCCAATGCCCTCATATTACTTTTACGAATTAACACTTATCGAATTCTTTAAATAACATTTAAGTAACAACCAATATATATTTTACAAACGAAAACAACACATTTCGACACGTCAATTACGTGTTATTTAATAATCAAGCGGCTCGGCGCTTAGCCCGCTCTTTACGTCAGGGTCGATAACCAATAGCCTTTGGTGTAGTCTTCGGATCTGTTGTTGTCTCTCGGTAGGCTAGTTGGGCAGGAGCAAAAACGAGGGGATATTTCACTGCCGCTCCTTTTTGGCAGGCTGACAATGCTACCTCTAGCCCCTTTATCTGGGTCCTCAGGCTTTGATTTAATTGCCTTTCTTCCGTCCAGCCCTTTTGTGCTGCCGTGAGCCTTTGATAAAGCAACTTTGCCTTCTTTGGTTCTATCCAGTTGGCTTTTGTTTGCTGGATTTCTTTTGACATTTGCATAATCTGCTCGTAGAAATTCTTGTTAATACTACGTGCATGCTTCAACTCCTTCTGTAGAATTTTTAGTGATTCCATATCTGTAAATAATGAAATCAACTTTGGTCTACCAATCTTAAGTTATTTTATTAATCATACAAATATTTACAGTATTAAACAACAAAAAAAATCTTGGAAAGCAACTAATCATTTATTTAAATCTAAATTTAATTACACCAATGTTAATGTAAATTTGAAATCCGTATTCGAGTCATTAACGGAATTGGGGGTTTTGATGATGCCTCTCAACACATTCGTCAGGAACTGGCTGAGCGTAAGGGCGCTCATGATACACGAAGACCGGTCGTTTTGTGTTTCGGGTACGGCTGGCACGAAGCATCGGACGAACGACGACACTAGCTTTCATTCGTTCATCATGATTGAAAGTGGGGCTGTGCGGCGGTGTGTACTCGTCGGTATCCGCAATTCTGCCTGCCGCTATGTCCTCCTCCACATTTGTAAGATATAGCCTGGCCCTGGCTACTTGAAGATTGACCTGGCGTTGGTGATTCTCGAGCCGAGAGAGGAGAGACCGGGCCTGTTCGTGCATTTCCTGGGCCGGATTTCGGCCACATTTTCGTCTTCCCGCTATGAACGGTAGCTCATCATCCTCTACTGGTCGCAAGGCATTCCATCGGGACTCTCTCGGCTGGGGCACAGTGAAGCCCGCATTCCACATGGCTTGTCTCCATTGTTCAGCAGCCTGCGTGGGAACACGAATAATGGCTCTCGATGCATCTACAATTCAATTACATAAATAGATTCTCCGTATGTTTGTTGGAACAGTTAAGACGTTGTCCAAAGGTCAAGATTGTTTATGGGGTTTTCATACCTATGATTTTTTTATAGCACGAACTTAAAGCTACGGGTTTGTAATTCATCCGGCGGGTTCACCTACTTATAATCTAATTTATAAGATATAACTAAATTAATACTGTGATTGTAAATTTATCCGATTTAAGCTATGATGAATTTGAATTAAATATTAATCGTGGGCAGATGTCGGAAATACTTTTATTCAAACTAATAAATGTAATGTATTATTTGTATGAAAAGAATTATACGAATTTTGTTTAAATTTTCTAATTTATTAAATTTTGTTGCATCTTAGGTGATGAAATCCGCCGTTGCTCGAAGAAATTCAAGCCCCTCCTTAATTTCTCGATAATTTGGTTTCTTTGGACCTTGTTGGACGTGATTAAAATCGTTATACAAATACATTCATAGTTTCTCAGTTTAACTATAGAGTCGCCTTCCAAATATATTTCATATGAGATCGCTATTTTCAGCTGTTATTTAATCAGATTAGAATTTGGATTTTATAGAGAAACGATGTTTAAAATTCCTAATTTCACATTGTTAAATTAAACATAATGAAAATGCTTGGTCTGTTCTTATGATTTACTATCTATTCGCTTTCGAGTTGGGATGTGTTTCTATTTCAAACAAATGTTTCCACTATCGTCACATTTGGAGTTCCCACAATCGCTCAAGCTCTCCCCAATCATTTATTCCCTTCACGGTGTAACATGTTCATGCTCCCATACTCTCATACGATATTGTACTGATTTATCTTTCAACATTTCCTAAAGTAAGTGAAATTCAAATTTAAATTTAAAACTATTCATTTAATTGAAATATATTTGGAATCCTACTCTTTAGTTTTTGTTAAATAAGAAAAACATCATAACCTAATTAATGAAATAAAATAATCAAGAACAATAAAAATAAATATTCATACGGGATGGACATAAAGAGTTGTAGTTATTCCTTGTATAGGCTAACACGTTTTCCGGCCGACAATTATTATTGCTCAACTAGTTCAATAAACACAAAAATTGAATTAAAAAAAAACTTCATTTGGTTAATCGATGTTTGTCAAACTAAATCGGGATAATTCGACTTATTTCTGTTATCAAGGGTTGGCTATAACTACTATTCGCTGGGATCAGGTCGGGTCAGTGCTGCGGTATCCTTAGTTAAGACTCGGAGTCGTTAATAATAAATCATGAGGATAAAATCAGTCATTAATAATAAATTATGAGAATAAAATTAGTCATTAATAATAAATTATGAGAACAAAAGTTTTACTTGTCGGCCGGGACCTTGGGTTCAGGACTATGTCTTCGTCTGGAATCCTATTCATCATATTCTCATTGATTTGGTTCTGGTGATTATACATTCTTAAATTTTCTATTAGCATTGATCGATCAGTAATTCTTATACCGGTTTGTATGCGCCGGGTAGGAAAATTTCGTCTACTCCTATCTGTGGTGGATTTGTTGGCCGTGCATGCGTGGGCGCGCTGGGTGTAATGCCTCATTCACTCTCATTATCACGGTATTAGTGGAATTCTGTGTGCTTGTGCATGGAAGGCTTATCGATTATACGCGGAAATGTCAATGTTCACGCTATTCTCGGTGTGCCTAGAAGGATGACTGTAACTCGATAGGCACACCTTGATATAAGTTGGTAACAGAGTTTCCTCTAATATTCTAGTGCCCCAATGTAATTTGGTTCGTACCGGTGTGTAATGGTTCAATATTCTGGGAGGTAATCGATTTTATTTATTTCCAACTAAATTAATGATTAACTTTTCAGTTGATTGTCTAAATTAATGTTTAACTTTTTAGTTGATTGTCTAAATTAATGGTTAACTTTTTAGTTGATTGTCTAAATTAATGGTTAACCTTTCAGTTGATTGTCGTCACATGGATTTAGCTCATCGGGGTAATAGTATTGGAGTTACACAGATATGGTCGCATCTTTCGATTTACTGGCTAACGACATTTTGGGCGAGACAAGGTTGGGTAATATTTTACGTGAGTAGGTTAAGTTATTTCTTTTCAGTTAGGAGGACTCTAAAACATGATAACTGTGGTCATTTATTGGAGTTAATGAACTTAACGTTGATTCGACATTACCGATTAGTTGTTGTTAAATCTTTGTTGGTATTCACTGAATCGTTCATCACAATCGATTATCCGGAAAGGTGATTATTAATGGATATTGATGGCGTAAGCGCATTATTTTTTACACACAATTGTCAAACCGAGTTAAAAATTGCAGCGTTGGGTTCTCCCACCTGGGTCTACGCGTAATCAAGTAATCTTATAAGTTTATAAAGCATAATTGTTATTGATTAGATATTCGAAATGTTTGTTCCAAATGGCTGTTGGGCCAATACAAGAGTTTGTTTAAATGGATTGGAAACAGCACGCAAACATAACACGCAAAATTCCAAATCGGACCCATAAACATCAAGTAACCACCTAAAAATGCGAGAAAACACATAATTTAACATATAAAATAGAAAAACATAAAATTAAATTAAAATATTAACAAATGCAACAAGATATGCACGAATTGACATAGAAATAGCACGATAACAAAAATTTGACCGAAAAAGTGACAATTTACGAAAAATTAAAGAGTTCATGAATAAATTGAATAAAAATAAAATAATTTTAGTCAGAAATGATTAATATTACTTGTTAATGATCAAATTGTCAAATAAATCGAAAAATAATAAAAAATTAGAAATAAATTAGACACATAATAGCAAGGTCAAATTTTGTTTTAACGCATAAAAATTAACACGCAAGGTTAGGGTCACAAAACAGGTATAAATACCAATCCATTTAAACAAAGTTTTAACCGGTTTTATAACCATTTTTTGAATCACTTTTTCACTCAGTGAATAATTACTATTCAGAAGAACTCTTTTCAGTAGTAGAAACAACTCTCGGCAACTATTTCCACATCACGAACGCAAGTATCTTCAGGTAAGCTCTACTGGCTCGTGCATGTGGGAATCCTTTGTCGCATGATGTTTGAATGAATGAAATGAATTAATGGCCAAACTATGATTTCAACTGTAATGTATCTTCAATATATGTATCTTCGAGAGATGAATTTATTTTATGAGTCGAAATTTTTCTGGCCCACAGCCACACATTATACAAGTTATTAAAATCAAAACACAACTAGTCACACTGTGTAAGTGCGGTTTCTCCGCCTATAGTGTGTGCCCGTGAGAGCTTTGTCGTGCGTAACGACGGATCTCGAACGTAAATATTCTATCCATTATAGGGGTGGTGGGAAGATTGAGAACTAGTCTTTTGGCTGGCTCTCTTTCACCCATCTCCGGTAAAATCGACCTAAAATATCTAATTACAAATCGGCTAAAATGATAACACCGAGTAGTCCAGTGGGCACTCGTAAAATCTAACATGAACACAAGAACCTTAGGACTAAATTGAGGCTTAGGAAGTGGGGACTTGAATTCGAGACGACGTAAATAAATTAATTTAAATAAAATGAAAAAGTTGTAACTAAAATTATGACTAAAATATACAACGAAAAAGAATAATTTTTGTAAAGTAATTGAAATGTAGTTAAGTGATTAAATAAAACCAATCCATAATTAAACTACTTATGTAATAAAAAGAAAGTAAATTTTTAAAAGTGGTCAATGATTGAATTATCCTCTGATTAATCCAAGCTAATAAAATTCATGAATATGAAGCCAGAAAAATAGTGTAAAGAAATTGAACCTTACTAAAATGATGGACATCTAAATAGTAGATGATAGAGCAGGAATAACTAATTCCAAGAAAGGAATAACGATGTGATATAGATCAGCTAACATTTCGTAAAATGATTAGTAATTAAGGTATTCCTCATTGATGAATAGTAAACTAAATTAACAACTGAATTTAATTTCTTTAACCAATTGAAGGATAAAGATGTGATTGCTTGATCAAAGGATAATTCAATAATTCAATGATTTAAATGATACAATTGTCGATAATAAATAAAAGGCAACAAAAATAATAATAATAAACCGAACCTGACGTAAATAAATAACCTAATAGGAATGATTCATAAAAATGTAGTAAATATCATAATAAGTCTAATCGTTTAAGTGCGATAAATTAATAATAGTAAACATCAGGACACAATCCATAATTGAAAGATGTAGGGAATCAATTGTCATAAATCAGTAATAAATAATTGCATATCATAACCCAACAGCTAGAAGTTGAATACTGTAAATTGATAACAATTAAATAGGTATCATAGATGAATAAAGAGTAATGGTCAAAACTAACTCTCGACTAAATTGGCGATAATAAAATAACGAAATATAGACCATTATGTCATGAAACAAAGATCGAACCAGGAATAATATCACAAGCATCCAATAACAAAAATAATAAATTTATATTAAACTCCAAAATTCGAATATCAGCACAGCATCCAAGAGTCTAACCAAGAGTAGACATCGATTAACGCAATACAATGACCTTCTTCATGGCAAGTAGATAAAATTAGATACTCCGATCGGATACATCATTAGGAATAAGCGGAATCCGATAGAAACCTTGATAGAGTTCGTGCCATCGAATAGGAGAATAGCTCAAAAGTAAATCAGTTGAAAATTTCACCTTCTTAGTTAATAACAAGTTTACAATAACATGATCCAGTAGAACAACGACGCACAATTAAATAATTTCCACGACGACATGAGCAATCGGTTCACAGATAAGTCATAGTCCGAATTTTGACATACGAGTAAACAGAACTATTTACAAATGTGAATTATGAGGCAATGATACCGACCAAATGACAGGTTCCAGATCACAGTTCCAATGAGACCTGTGTCATTACTTATAAATTCTAACAGTAAGTAAACAACTGTCACAAGGGCCAATCCGTTCACCGACCAGTAGATTTGTGAAGATCGTAATATGATCAATGACGTCGATGACAACTACAATAGAATTTCACCGACCAAATGTAATTAAACCAAATACCTTTTGATATCAATGACAATTTCCAGAATAATAAATCGAAGCGCGGAAAATTGTGAACTAATAAAGATAAATTAAATTTTCATCTAACCCAGCCACGTCACATCAATTAAATTTACAACTATATAAGGACTAGCAAACACTTACAAATTATAATACTCAAATCTCGATGGAACCGCAATCAACAAGTGCCGATCGTGGACATAAACGAACAAGGGATTCTCTACAGGGACGAATCTCGAGGAACGATATGCCGAGTGGGGAAAGGCAATAAGGTACTTTCGTATATCTCATTTTTCTTTGTTTTGCCTTCATCTTAAAGCTAACCCCTGTAAGAACGTGCAGTTGAAATAGAATAGGCTGCAAACATTCACATTTTTTCACGAATAGACATTTGTAATTATGAATTATAATTAAAGCTATTATGTATTCAGATCGTAGAGACCCATATGGAAGTTGGAGCGATAATTCCCGAGTTACTCTTCAAATTTCGAGTGCTTCCAACGCTCGGTATCGCCAAGTGCTATGGGATAATGGATACCTCTTAACCACTTACGGAGATTCCAGCTGGCCTCGTCAATCTGAATACCGAGCAGAGGAAGTCGAACTACGGAGCATCGCTATCAAGCGCAAGCCTGGCAAAAATCCAGCGCGAGAAGCCCGCCAGCGCGCCGAATTTACAGCAATGAAGATGGAACAGATGGAACAAAAATATCATCGGAAGGCAGTTCTAGCCAGACAGCGATTAGCTCAGGTAAACTGTGACATAGGAAGTGGAGCTATCCCGAGTACATATGGCTTTCCTCCAGAGTACGGAGTCTCTTTCGAGTTGGATGACCCAAGATTACTGCAAATGTCAGCCCCAACTAAATTGGTTCTACCAGAAAAGTTAATCCAGCCAACACTCAGAAATCGACTTGGATCCCACTAAACCGGAGATCACACATTTGCTAGGTGACATCCCCAATGGAACTTCACTAACAAAAGTCAAAGAAACCCACATTTCGATGAACCGAAATAAAAAGAAAGATAAGATTAAATAATTTTTGTCTTACAATAAATGTTAATGTTTTATTTGTTATTTAATTTTAGTTTTATTAATTAAATAATTACACTAGTATAAATGAATGACCTAAGTTTCTGACTATTTCAATAAGTTTTCTTCTTATAAACAGTAAATAATGTGAAAGGGTAAAACGTTTCAGATTAAACCTTGATCAACAAGAGCATTTACACAGACTATCTGGGACGCATGAAAAATAATCGTTGATATACTATGTTAATCGTGAAAATAATTAAGAGAAAGGGCCGATAAAATTAAATTAATGTTGCAGATGACAAATCATTAAATATTTTAATTCTAGAAATGGAAACCACAAGAATACTCAATCGGGAATTAAAGGAGCTCAGACGAGAAAACCAGAATTTACACCGACAACTCTTACAACAAAGTCGAGAAATACAACAATTGAAAGCCACTTGGGCCGAACCGGCAAAGATGATAGCGTTATACCAGCACCTTACTGCAGCACAACAGGGCTGGAAGGATGAAAGAGCATTAAATCAAGCGCAACGGACTCAGATCAAAGGATTGGAGGTCGCCCTGTCGGCGTGCCAGGAGGGAAGTGCAGTAACTTACCCTCTGGTATTCGCTCCGGCACAATTGGCCTATCGCGACCAAGAAAAATCCCAATCGACTAACAAGAAAGCTCGTTCACATGCCAAACCAGGTCGAACCGAACGGTTGCGTCGACGCGCCCAAGGAGTGCCTAAATGAACTAATAAATCCATAATTTTGAAGATCTAACTCTTTTAGTTGATAATGAATAAAATTGTTTTAGTTTATTATGTTATTATTTGCGAGTAAATCTAGTAAAGAGCTATAATAAAGAGAAGGTAATAAAGGGACCTGAAAAGAAGACGGACATAGGCCTTCTAACGGCAGTCCGCTGAACCCGACATAGGACTAACTCTTAGCAGTTCTGATATCGGAACTCACCTTTGGAGGTCCTGTGACCAGTGGTTACAGTACCAACGTTGCCTAGCAACGGGTAACCATTGGCGGGCGAAAACTATTTTGTATGTAATGGGGTGAAGGTCATCCACACCACTAACCCCACATGGCAAACACCTTCACCTTACGACGGTTATAGTGTCCTTTCTAAATCTAATTGGTTGTGCTTTTATAGGGCAATCTGGACTCATTGGGCTTCGTTGCTCATCTACTGGGGAATATTCATTTATCATGTTTGGAATTACTTTGATTTCCTATGTATTGTATTTGGATAGATGCCTTTGTTATCAATTCAATTATAATTTTCTCATTACTTGTTATATTTGTGATCAAATTACTTTGGATTTATTATGCTTTAGTAATAATTTATTTTATTGGGAATCTCTAAATTTACTTATTATATCTATAAGTAAGTTACTTTGGATTTATTACACTTTATTAATGGTTTATTTAACTGGGGATCTTCTCAAATTTAGAACTATTGGTATGAGGATTTACAATTCGAATCTTTATTTCACTAATTTTTAAACGTATGGAGTTAATTTTTACATTAAATTCTTAAGGGATTTTCGCTAATTCCAGTTCTTCTATGAATTTATTTTTAACTAAACTTTTATTTAAGACATAATAATTGAAGGTTACAGCAACGATTTTATTTTCAATTTCCCCGTCACCTTCCCTTTTACTTGGCCTTAGGCGCATTGTGTTTACATTATCAATTAATGATTGCCCACTGGACTACTCGTGTAGTGATTTTGAGCCGTATGTGAATATAGTTTAGGTCGAGTTTATGGAAACCGGGAGACGGGGAAACAGTCAAAAGGCTGTTTCCCTTTCCCCCTCTTCCACAATACGGAATGATATTGACGTTCCAGCTCTTGCGTTCCGCACGCCGGGGCCTTCACGGGCACGAATCATTGGCGGTATTCCACGCACTTACACGAATTCGAATAGTATGTTGGATTTTAATGACTTGTAGTGTGTTTCGGCTGTGGGCCGGAAAAATTTCGACAATATAGAACAAATTTATGCTATTTAAATATTTTACTAAAAGAAAAATATAATTTACCCGATACATTAATCATAAAAATTTAAAAATCATAAATACACCGCTTTCCCCACGCCGACACCCAAGCAGAGCTCAATTGAGGTTGCGAGGATGCGACGTGAAGAGAGTTTCCAAATAAAAACTCCCACTTACATCGTGAAAATAACGTTCAAGTTTTGAAAAACTGTTTTACGAGTAAAAACGATTAAAATTGTGTAAAAATGAATCGGTATATATGCCAATTGTACGACCCTAACTTTGCGTGTTCTTTTTGATTTAGTAAAACAAAATTTGACCTTGGAATTTTCTGGTATATTCTAATCTTTAATTTTATTATTTTGAGATTTTATTTGACAATTTTTCTTTTTAAATTCTAAATTGAATTATTTCTAATTCAATTATTTGATTTTTATTTCATTTTCATGAAATTTTGTATTTTTTGATAAATTGTCAAATTTTCGGTCAAATTGTGAGTTTTCGTGTTATGTTTATATTTATTTCGTGCGGATCTTGTTGCACTTTGTTATTATTTTAATTTATTTTTGTGTTTATAATTTTATATTTAATTGTTTTCTTCCTCGCATTTTGATAGGGTTAATTGGTGTTTTAATAGGTTTGAATTTAAATCTGCATGTTATATTTGCATGTGTGTTACCGATTCATTTAAACATTTACAAGGCCGTTTGTGTTCTGGCCCAACACTATTTCAGGATGTGTCTCTTGGTGGTTTTTGCAGACGTTTGGGTCTATAATTGAATCGGAGATTTTTCGGGGTTTTAGTAGACCTTGTTTCACTAGTTATCCATGCGCGATAGCGAAAATACATGGGGAAATCATTTTATCAAGTTCGGTTGAGGAGATTAACTATACGCTTAACCGTTTCTGAAGACTAGTAATTGATTCGGTCTCAGTCTCGAAATGTGTCATTTCTATTTGGAATTGGTCACTATGTCTTACAGAGATTCTTGATATTATTTCATAATTTTATTACGGTGTTGGTAATTGACTTTATTAACTTTTCTAATGGATGTAGCTTAACTACCATTCGTTGGGGTACTTGCTGACTGAAAGTTTCCGGGTCGTCCTCATCAATGTCCTTGACCATATTATTTAATGGGTTCTCAAACGGTTCCCAGTCGATATTGGACTTATTAGGTTATTTCATGCATGGATATAATTTTTATATTGTTTCTAGCTTTTTATTGTTATAAATTATTTTAAGGGTTTAACTGTGGAATACTATATCTTATTTTTATATTCCCTACTTCATTGAGTGAAGGCTAGCCATTATTATAGTTTATCCTCAAGTCCGGTCATTAACCGTTCTAAATACCTGGTTACTATCTATTTCTAAATATTGTATAATCAGGACTAACTATTCTTAGTGAATGAACACATATTTAGTTATCTATAGGGGTTAGAATTTTCGCCAACTATCTTGGTTATAGATCAAGTGTTGATTTTTATACAAGTAATTATAAAAGGTCTACTCTTTGATTCCCCTTTTTAACCACTTGCGCTATATTGACGTGCCAGGCACGCCTTGATGATTTTTTTCAAAACCGCAATTGACGTGTATACCACGTCGGTAGCATTTGTCGCAAAAACAAAAACGACGTGTGTGCAACGTCGGCTGACAGACTGCAATTATAAAGTTAGTTCACATCGCGTAGAGTTATCGATATAAGGAATATTTCTGAATCGATAAGGTATGTTGTACTGATTTTTTACAAGGAAATGCTTGTGGTTTGCAGTTACGATACTTTACATATATAGTAGAGCGCGACCCAGCTACCAAAAATTAAATCATAGCGCAAGTGGTTAAGGTAAGCTAGTTGATAAGAACTGGGGGAAATTTGTAATTTGTTTTTGATACGAATAAATTTATGAATTTTCTTTTTTATTAATTCTTTTTAATATTAACGAAGCTTGTCTTAATTTTATATCTACCTTTATTTTTCTTGACGTAAAGAAAAACTGGCTATAGGAACTTTTGTACAGTTACTATATATTTAGTTTAAAATATAACTAGAGTAATAGTGGATCATAATCATCGGAATCGGAACTAAGTCGAAATTTTTTAAATAATAAATATAAAATATTCGGTAGTGGTAAAAGTACCTATAGTAATAATGTTCCCAAAAAAATAAAATAAAGTTAATATTTACTCAAATAATTTTAAAATCAGAATGAAAAATAAAATAAGATAATATTATATAAAATTATATAAAATAATAGAAAATAAGATTTATATTCGCACAAGTAATTTTATAACTTCGAACCTAATAATAATAATAATAATAAACTCAAAATGAGTGTAAAATTAGGACAATGGAATTAAATTCAATACAATTATAATAATATTATTAAAATAATAATAATAACACTAATAATATAGTAATCTGAATGCAATAAATGGCGAACTTATACGCCTGAAGCTTACTTTGAGACAATTTTTCTACTAATTATTGTCATTTATAATCGATTTTAAAGTAAGAATTCGTGATATTTTCGAAAATCAAAATGACTTTGGTATTTTATTAACCGTAATTTGTGTAAATAGTAGTTTCGTTCGTTCTAGCATCTATCCTAAATTCGATTTTCGGTTTCCTTTTGGTTGTGTTGTTCGTATTCATCAACTCCTCTATATATTTTTCGTATTTTCATTTGTTGTCCTTTATATTTAGACCTTTCCCAGGACCTCAACACTGCTCTTTCGAGGGTTGAGCGATAGGGTATAGAAATGTAGAATACTGAGCGGTTCCAGCGACGCCTTCACTACGGGTTTCCCGCTAACCGCCAGTTCGATCCAGGGTAACAAGAATTCATTTTATTGACTTGTGTGCATGTGAGTTATGGTATGTAGCATAAAAATAAAAATAATTAAACTTTTCAAAATTTATTCGTCGTGATGGAGATTTGACTTTAAAATGAACCCCTAATTAATTAATGATAAGATCCTATTAAAATATGGTAAAAAGAGAATTTAAATAAAATTGCAAAAAATTATATCATATAACAATATTGCAATAATAATACTATAAAAAATAAGATAATAAAATTAACAAATTTTACTTTAACGTTTGGTGATTTCGTAATTTTCACAAAATTAAATATCAATAAAATATGATCTGATAACGTCTGAAAAGTAATATACTAGAGTACGTAATAAAATAAAAGAAAAATGTACTGAAATTTGTCTATCCAGCACTGCCTTATATATCACGATTTTCCGTGTGTGTGTTTTGATACTGGTGGGTTTCTGAGTGTTGATATTTTGAAACTATATGGTTGTTACCCAGACAACCTCATACAAATATTTTTGTTTACCACTCGGCAAAAAAAAAACATAAGAGTTTTTTACGAGAAAAAGTGATCCCTCACAAGTGTTAAATTCTTAAAAAATGAATTGGTATATATACCTGTTATGTAGACCAGACCTCGCCGCGGACGGCCGAGATTTCAGGAGGGCTCGGCTCGCGATCGCAACTAACGGAACTTAATCCGCTAGCCGGACCACCGACCTACCTTCCCGATAGCTATTACGATAAGTATTATATATCATATTTAGGGGAACCTCAATATTTATTAATATCATTAAAACATTTATAAAAATAATTGAAACGTTACGAACATATAATTGTATAAAAATTTACATTCATGACAATAATAAACAAAATGTCCTTACTTATTGAATGATCGAATTGAAAATAAATGAAGTCAGATTTTGTAAGGTAAAAGTGTAAAGTTAAAAATAATAAATTTGGTCACTGTTTATATAGTAGTTTTATGTCTGTGTGCGACCAATAGGCGATTTTTCGCCATTTTAAAGGGCTTTTTAATATTTTATTAATTTCAAATTATTTTTATAATTTTTTATATATTTTTCCTTATTTTTTGATATATTAATTTTATGTTTCTGGGCTCTATTTTTTATTGTTATTTATTATGGTATTCTTTTTAGCCCTTAATATTTTGTCTGATGGTCGCCACTTCTGCCTATGTCTTTTCTAAACCTTATTTTGCAAGGTTTTGGCAGTTTATTTTATTTCATGTATGTTTCTTTCTGCATCTGTAGGCTTTTCAATGATTTTAATTAATATTTGTTTTATTTAATTTTGTTATATTTTTATTTTGTTTTATTTAATATGTTTTATTTTATTTTTGATCTCTGCTTGCGGTGCGTGTGTATGTACAGTGACCATTTTCCTTATTTTTATTTTATTTTTTTTGTTTTAATTGGTTTTCCTGTTTTTGTTTTAATTTTGGCTCTAAGCCCAACAATTTATTTTTTAGGAATGGTGGGTTTCTGGGTGTTGATATTCTGAAACTATATAGTTGCTACCCAGACAACCCCATACAAATATCGTTCGCTTACCACTTGGCACCCGTTGCTAAGCAACGTTGAAACTGTGTTCGAGTGGGTAGATCGTCCGCAAAAAGTGAGCGCTATTGCTATTGCTATAATTGACCGAACGATCCATGAGTCCAACGAGCTGCCGATAGAAGGCCTGTGCTCGATTTAGATTTTTAGGTCCCATTATTCTCCTATCTCTTTCAAAGGTTAACCTATACTCTCATATCATTCATTGTTATGTCCATTCCCATAGTCCTTCTTATCGTCGTCTATGTTGATGATTGTTCTATGACATGTACACCCTTTGTTATGTTAAATATTCACACACTAGCTCTCTTACTCTTATCCCTAAGATAACTACAATGTTCCCTATTATTATTACTAGCATCATCATTGTTACTATTATATATATATATATATTACCTTTCTTAATTGTTACTTCTATTACCTTTATTATTATTTTTATTACTATAACTACCATTTTATTTATTGTTATTACTACTATGATTATTACTACTATTATTATTATCATAATTATTATCATCATTACTACAAATACCATGATTTTTATTATTATTATCATTATTATTATCATTATTATTATTATTATTATTATTATTATTATTATTATTATTATTATTATAATTATTATTATTATTATTATTATTATTATTATTATTATTATTATTATTATTATTATTATTATTATTATTATTATTATTATTATTATTATTATAATTACCATTACCCTTATCATTATCGTTATTATTATTAAGATTTTGTAGGGATCCGTCCTTATTCCTCAGCGTTAAAATTTTTTTATTGATATACAACATTAGCCGTAACCCATTCTTATTTTACAATTTTGGACAAAGTAGTTTTGTTGGTTCGAAAATTTTGGCAGCGTACCGCCCTTATTTTTTGGTTCATCCCTATTCTACCGTTTCCGACAAAGTATTTTCACTGACTCGGAAAATTTGAGCAGAGTTCCACCCTTATTTTACGCGTTCCATTTTTACGTTACTATTTTTGTTAAGTATTTGAATTAATTCGGAAAATCTGAGCAGCGTCCCGCCCATATTCTCCGCCTCAACTCAAATTAATTTATTTAATTCTTATTTAAAAACATTATTTTTCATGATTTTGGTCGTTCGGATTAATCTTTTTCCGATGGCTATTCATTTTAACTGTTGCAACGATTTCGCAATTTTCCCCACTACCCGTTCCCTCTCTTTGTCCTTAAGATCTATGTATGTTCATATTATATTTAATGAGTGCCCACTGGACTACTCGGTGTTAGAGATTTTGAGCCGATTGTTGTTAAAAATTTATGTCAATTTTACAGGAAACGGATGGTGAAGGAATAGCCAAGGGACTACTCATTTACCCTCCAATTTCCCCTATGTACGGATAATATTGACGTTTCGGCTCCTGCGTTCCGCACGCCGGGGCCTTCACGGGCACGAACTATTGGCGATTTTACACGCACTTATTTTTCTATCTTGCGTTATGTTTTGGCTGTGGGCCACCAAAAATCAAATAATAGAAAAAATAAATTACCATATGAATTAGGCAAAAGTCTCGACGCATAAACTGTATATTTAGCATTCATATAAACAAATTTTAAATCGGGCATCGATGTACATAAACCAAAATAACATAGCTGTAGGTTAACAATCTGAAAATATTGCTTCAAAACATAACTGTAGATTAATAACCTGAAAATATTGCTACAAAACATAACTGTAGATTAATAACCTGAAAATATTGATAACTGTAGATCAATGATCTGAAAATATCTAAAAAAAATCACACAACAAAGTAAGATTTATAAAAAATGTGCATCTTAAATCTGGTTGAAATTAATACTACAAAGTAGTAGTTGAAAATTTAGGAAAACACGTCAGTATTTATACCTATATTTTGGCCTTAACCTTGCGTGTTAGTTTTATTGCGATTAAACAAAATTCGACTTTGAAATTATTTGTGTTATCTAAATTAAATTTTTATTTATTTCTTAATTTAAATTGGTAATTTATTTTTAACATTTTTAATTAAATTTATTCATCCAAAAAAATATTTTATTTTTATTCATTTAATTCATTAATTTTTACTTTTATATAAATGGTCATTTTACGGTCAAATTTTCTTGTTATTATGTTATTTTTTATGTAAATTTCGTGCGGTTCTTGATGCATTTTGTATTTATTTTATTTTACTTTTATGTTTTTGATTTTATATTTATTTATATTCTCTCAGATTTTAAAGTGTTTAGTTGGTGTTGTCTATTGTATTTTAAGTTATCTTGGTGCTGGGTTTTCGTGCTGTATTACTGATACATTTAAACAATTCTCAAGGCTATTTGTGTGCTGGTCCAACAGGAACATTTTATTTACCCGAATTATCTGTTTTATTTTCTCAGAAATTATTTAATTGGAAGAATTCATTTTATTTATTTAGGGCTTTAATTGTTCTATTTGTTGGCGCACTGGGTTGAATTAATTTTGTTTTAATCGATGCGCATTTGTTAACTCTACTTCTTCAATCACTCTTGCCTTTCTAGGGTTTCTCTCCCAGACGCCCCACAATTTTGACATTACCAATGTATACCCATGAGCAAGCCCATGTTGGTACTGTATACAGCAGCCGAGAGTCCACAAGCAGGTGAGCCCCGTTTCCAAGACTACTCCTTGTGATAATCTCGCTTTCGGGTTCCTGATGGCCGATAGAAGGTCTTACGTCTACTTAATTCCCTTAACTTTCTCGATATCCATGCACCCCTTTCCCATCCTTCTATGACGAACCTAAGCATACGTCCTGCATATTGTTTTTCTCCTGGTCGCTTTAATACGTAGCAAAAATATTTGGTATAGAATATAGTAAAACGTATCCTTACTAGACGCTTAGTCACTTATCTATTCGTTATTAATTTAATTTAGCAAAGACTAATTTTAAGTATTTAATCAATGAAATTTAAATATGATGATTTAGAAGCTTTCGAAGGAAAGATTTTTACGAATAAACATTTAAAATTCAGCTTCTTTAATTTGTCTAATTTTCCGGCTTTAATTGCCTAAACTACTGAAAATAGGTAAATTTTTCTAACCTAGAAACTTGTTTTAAATTATAAAGCATTTTATTTAAATAACATGTGAAAATTTAAATTTTTATGTAATTTATCAAAATTTCCGTTATATCAGCCGAATTTTGGGTTTAACACAACCTCCTTAACAATTTAAGAAAACAAACTCCTCCGAGAATATTTATTTCATTTTTTAACCATAATGGCTTTTTATTCATTAGCATCTCCATAATGGAAACTTAAAATTTATTTTCCTGTTAACTGAGATTTCTTAATTTCGGCTTTACGAGCGAAATCAGAACTTTCCCAACATACTTCATGCATACATAAGATTCTATCAACATCATAATACAATCCGACCAAACTTTAGGCATCCATTCATAATTCAATTAATTAGAGAAATCAAAAATTATTAAGATAACAAGAATTACAAAAAATATACTTTTATTAGATTTTACAAAATTCTACAAACGAAATCACAGAAATTAGAATTATTGCATAAATTTACAAATAATATTATGAGAATGGAGTCCGTCCTTCTTTCCACTGGGTGGTCATTCGTCGATATCGACTGGGAACTTTCGTTTGTTCCGGAGGGGTTGGAATGGTGTGGTTCCAACCTGGGGAACGGAATGATGTAATTCGTCTCCGAAATCGTCCACCCAGTAACTCACGAGAGTCGGCGATCTCTCTTTCGTTGTAGTTGTGGAATTGTTGACGGTCAAGACGTCCAGACATATTTGCATCTCGTCAGTTTCATCAGTATGAATTTGCAATGCACTTTCTACTGGTTTTGCCGGATTTGGGATGGTATCCTCTTTCCTTAAAATTCAGGGTGCTGTTCTGCGACAAGTGCAGCAGCTTCTTCGAGCACCTGCGCCGCATTATTTAGCATCGAGAGACCTTCGGCTCAACGTCGTTCACGGCGACGACGATTTTTGCTGGGATGGTGCTTGTTACTGGTCCTGGGTGTTTGAGCTGGACCAGCTTGATTTGTTTCCGGAAGATAGTTCGCGGGGATCAAATTCAATTTCAACGCTAGATCGCGACCCGCCAGTCGTTTTACCAGTTTGGCTTCCATGAATGAAGCTACTAAGACGGCGCTCTGATCGTTGATTATGATCCGCTGAGCCCGGTTCTCTGCAATTAGTTCTTCTCGGCATCTCGACAGCCAGTGGATTTTATCCTGGAGGATTTTAACCGCTTCGGGAGCGAACCACGTGCCGAGCGTGCGTTCGTGCTCCGCGAACAGTTTGTTATATTTCTGCTGGCAAGCACTATGGTCCAATTGAGCAGGCATAATATTTGATTTTCGAGGTATTTTGGGAATTTTGTATCCTGGCTGCATTTTGAGAAAAGAAAGAGCTTTTTGAGAGTATGGAAAAACGTTTTGCGAAGGATTTTCAGAATGATTTTCTTGAGATCGTCAACGACTAAACGAGGAAGAGTTTCATTCCATCAATGTGTTATATTCATAAATAAATTAAATATAATAGTTATAAAATTTAAAATTAATAATCAGAACACTCCTCAAACATTCTCCTTTATATTCATTCATAATTTAATATTAGTTGCTAAGATTGCGTTAAAACTAGTAAAAATGAAAATATCCGATGTAGAAAAGAAAAATCCCGATGCTCCAGTCATTTATTGAGTTTATGAAAAAGGAATTTTTTAGTTGAAAATGTTCTATAAAAACATTTCTTACAAAGGTATATAAAAAAAATTCAATTTCACGGATCCATTTATTTGTTTCTAACGGCTTAACCCTAGTCGGTCCCCGTCACCATCAACATTCGACAGGTTTTGAAAAATGTATTCCTACCTAAACATTCATTTGAATGTTGTCCCCCTAGCTGTGTCGATATTCCCGAATTTTAATCCATACCGTTCCGACCAACATTGAAATGGCCGCCACGGTGAAGTACGACGGCGTCCTACTCTGCGATCAGTGTGTCAAGACCTGACCATGCCGGCAGACACCGAAGAGTGGTTGACGACAAGGCAGCACATCAACATCCCTCAAATTCAACTGAGGGAATTGAATCCTGCCAAGCCATCTTCCACAAATTAAGGCATATATAAAATAATGTTAAATCAGGGGGACCTGTCGTCGATACTAAAAGTATCGCGACCATCCATGATTAAAATTAAAAATTTAGAACCATAAACCTTTCGAAAATATATTTAACAAAGTACAAACTTACCAAAGTTCAGAATTTCAAATTTAAAGTTTTAGGTTTTCAAAATTTTTAAGGTTAAATATTATGACAATAGCTATTGTATTTATACTGTTTTCGTGCGTGTGTGCGACCAATCAGAGTATTTTGAGCCTTTTTCGGCTATTTTTCGGGGTTTTTTATTGTTTTAATTTTTATTTTAAATCTTTTATTTTTCTATATATTTTTCTCTATTTTTTGATATTATTTTCTTAATATTTCGTAAATCTTTATTTTTTATTGCTTAATCGTTCCTTTTGGTTATTTCTCTTTTTATCCTTTGTTATTTAAATTTTTGGTCGCCGCTTCCGCCTATGTATTTTCTAGACCTTCTTTTGAAAGGTTTTGGCGGTTTTATATTTTTACTTTATTTTTCTATGTATTTTTCGTGCAAAATTTATTAATTATTTGTTTTAATTAATTATGTTATTTTTTATTTTGTTTTATTTAATGTTTTTATTATATTTTTAATTTCTGTTTGCGGTGCGTGCTTGTGTTATAATAGCCATTCTCATAATTCTCAAACATGAATTTTCATGGTTTTTATTTTGTTTTAATGATGGCTTATAGCCCAACATATTGGGGAAAATCCATTTTAATCCATTTTATTTACTTAATGTTTTGCTGGAAAAATTTATATTATTTATTTAAGGTTTTATATTAATTTTTATATCTATTGAATTTTTTTCAAAATTAAAATTTATGCTTATTTTTCTTATAATTTTTTAACAAAAAAAAACATCCTAGGTATAAAATCATAACTATAAAACAACTATAAAACACCATCTCAATATAATTAATGCTATACATAAATTTAATTTAAAATAAAATACTACACCAAATAATTGTTCGGATAAATCACAAAGATTTGTCATAATAATTGTTTGGATAAATCACAAGGATTGTCAATATTGGCTTGATGGTTTGTTCTTGGCTATGCATTAGATTGTTAGAATTCGTTCTTCATATTGGGATTGGTTTGTTCTGGGTTATACATTTTAGATTCGCTCTTCAGCGTGCACGTTCACCCTATATTTCCCAGGTCCTGCTTTGAAGTATTTGTTTAAAATAAATGTGGTGATGGGTCTACCCTCATCATCCAACATATTGACAACTCTCAATCAATTATTTTTGTTTATTTATTAAACAAAATTTATACATTTTGTTTAAATCATGCTTATAGCCCAACATTATTTTATCCGTATTCAAAATCAAATTTGCCACCGATTTCCACTTTTCCTCCAGAAAAACATCTATTTTTACTTTTTCAAATTTTAATTAATTTTATTTGATTAATTTCCAAATTTTGTATTGTTATTGATTTTAGCAATTACATCGAAACAGAAATAAAAAAAATCTTATTTACAAATTTGTATGTCACCCCATGTTTTCCCAGACTCTCATGAGGTCCAAATCTGAAATCTTAAAGCCGTGAGAAGTGATTGAATGCAAACTATCAACCATTGGTTAGCCTACTTCAGAACTAACTTGTTTTTTTACCGTGAAATAGCGAAACACGTGGTATTTATTATTTACCTGCGATGTAATCACTGTTATGTGCATGTGAAATGAATATATTTTATCCAGATTACCTTGAAAACAACTACATCATATTATTAATAATATAAAAACATTTATACTAGAAAAACATTCCAATAAACCCCTAAATATCATCAAGCATAAAATTAGCAATGAATCAAAATTATTGGTCAACATTACCAACTATGAATAATAGATTTTTCCATTGCTGTTACCGCTTTATTATTTTTCCAACAGTTTTATTTTCGTTATTTAAATTAAAATTCATTTTCTTTAGCTTTCATTCTACTAATTCTTTATCACAATGGCAGTAGAAAAGTGATTGTCAAAGAACGTGGTAAAATAAAAATTGTAATTTACCACCCGGAGCCTAAAGAAATTATTAATTACAGACACGTAAACTTAAATTCAAGAGTTAATTTTCAGTTCTTAAAATATATTTAAAAAAATATGAAAATCGACGAATTTTACTGCAAATCAAGAATTGACATAAATTTTATTCCAAAGAATGGAATTGTTTAAAAATAACTAAATAATTAATCCAGCCAATAAAAACGATTTGACAAATTGAAATTCAAAATGGTGCTGTAAAATCAACAAATCAAAAAATATATTTAATGTCTAAATAAAAATATAAAAATTAACAAAGCAAGACATTTCTAAATCTTAAAATAAATAATTATAAAAATCATTCGATAACACAATCAAAAAAATTATAATCAACATCAATAATTTAACATTAGCAAATCATGAAATTTGTTAAATAAAGCTATTAAAAAATTAATAAAATATTTATTAAAATCCATGAACTTTGAATAATCTGTTATTGATTAATCTATAAAATAGAGATTAATGTATATCGACAAAAGTTTCTACCTGTTTCATGCAATTTGGCAAGACAAACGAAGCAGTATGTATTTCTTTCGAATAATATCTAAATTGATCCTGAATAGTTGAGACATCATAAATTGGTTTGCAAAAATCTATTTTCTGATAAATAGAAATAATTGGATTTGTTCACCATGATTTATTTACTTCATTTTTACTGCATAATAAATAACCGATTTGACCTAGAGGATAAGTTGGTACAGATCCATATGAGTATTTCACAACTGGAAATACTTTTCTAGCTTTTGCCACCAATTCTTCTACAACTGACCTTGCTAACCACAAGCTTTCGCCTTGTGAACACATAATTCCACCAGGCTTTAAAGCATTTTTTATTTGCTCAAAATAATTGATTTCAAATAGCTGTGATGCTGGTCCTAAATAATTATTCTATAAATAATTGCTTCAATTCATTGACCAATTAACCAATGGGATCTGTGCTATCAGTTATTATTATATCAAATTTTGACGCACAATTAAGCATATATTCAACTCCATCGCCAATTATCAGAGATACCTTTTCATTGGAATAACTTTTAGCGGTAAAAGGTAAATACTTTTTACTCATTTCAACAACATCCTAAAAATATCTTAATTTCATTCTAAATAACATTTTTAAAATAACCTCGTCTAATTCACATTGAACAATACGTTGGACATTTGGATGCTTTAAAACTTCTCTTGCAACACCACCATCTCCTCCCCCAATAATTAATACTTGTTCTGGGTTTGAATGACACATAAGTGGTAACATTGCAATCATTTCTTGATACATAAATTCATCTCGTTCTGTCAATTGTATCATACCATCAAGAACCATAACCCGTCCATGATTTGAACTTCAAAGATTGGTTTAAAAAAATCGATTTTATATATTACCTTTCAAATATTAACAACTGTTGGTATTTAGTTTGCATACAACAAAGTATTTCTTTTACTTTGAGACTTAATGAATGTCCTGGAATAAAGTCAGATATTTCAGAAAACCACCCTTTTTTAATTAAATCCATTTTTATGCTATCTTGAACCAAATACAATATTAATTTTTTAATTTTACCGAATTGTATAGATTATAATGAATTACACTGAAAAAATCTTACAATATAAAAATCAGTTGAAATATATATTTTTTTAATATATTACTTGTTACGTGAAATATTCAAACATACATAAACATTTAAAAAAACATTTAAAAACCTTTGTATTAAATTAAAAATATTAAAATTATTACTTTAATTAATTAAAACTTTAAAAAATTGACATTTTACAAAAAATTAAATACAAAATTTACAACACCTGATATATGTTTTTGATTGAAAGCCGAAAATAATTTGTAATAATCAACTGATTAAACTTGTTGGGCTAGAACTAAACTTTGTTTAAATGGATTTGAAATAGCACGCAAGCATAACATGCAGATTTAAAATCAGACCCATAAACACCAAATAACCATCAAAAAATATGAGAAAGAAATAATTAAAATATAAAATTGGAGACATAAAAATAATAACAAAATGCAACAAGATCCGCACGAAATAAACACAGAAATAACAAGAAAACACGAAAATTTGACCTAAAATTGACAAATTAATTAAAAGAACAAGAGTTCATGAAAAGTAGAAATGAAATGAAATAATATAATTGGAACTAATTTAATTAAAAATTAAAGAAAACAAATTGTCAGATAAAATCATGAAAATAATAAAATTAGAGTTAGAATATTCAAAAAATCACAAGGTCAAATTTTGTTTTTCCACATCATATTTAACACGAAAGGTAAGGTCACAGAATAAGTATAAATACCAATCCATTTTCGCAAAAAAAACTAACTAACAAAAGAAACGAAAGCAATATCAGTGGTATTAAAGAATCACTTATTCGCTAGTCGAACAGCAAAAGCCTATTGAAAGTAGTATCGAAACTCTAATACGAATTTATCTGTTGGGCCAGAACACAAACGGCCTTGAAAATTGTTTAAATGCATCAGTAATGCAGCACGAAAACCAAGCACCAAGATAACTAAAATACAATATACAACACCAACTAAACACTTTAAAATCTGAGAGAATATAAATAAATATAAAATCAAAAAAACATAAAAGTAAAAATAAAATAAATACAAAATGCAACAAGAACTGCACGAAATTTACATAAAAAATAACATAATAACAAGAAAATTTGACCGTAAAATGACCATTTATGTAAAAGTAAAAAATTTGATGAATTAAATGAGTGAAAATAAAATATTTTTGATTGAAAAAATTTAATTAAAAATGTTAAAAATAAATTACCAATTTAAATTAAGAAATAAATAAAAATTTAATTTAGATAACACAAATAATTTCAAAGTCAAATTTGTTTAATCGCAATAAAAATAACACGCAAGGTTAAGGTCAAATTATAGGTATATATACTGATATATTTTGACAGATTTTAATCTTATTTTTCAGTATTGATTTAAAATCTTATTTTTCATTGGTGTGTACAACTAACTGAGAACCGTGGTAAGTGTTGTTTCTAAGCACGACGGCTGACAGCTAGCGTGCGATTATTGATTGTGAACTAATAAATTGATGAAATGCTTATTATGATATTGTGACTAATGCCAGATGAATTGATGAAATACTTATTATGATTTTGTGAATTAATGCCGGATGAATTAATGATTAGTTCATGGCGATTTTTATGAATTTGACCGAATGAATTTATGGACGATGTAGTATGCCAAATAAAAATTTAAAGCCAACAATCTTTATGCATTGAGGCTTTTATTCAACTCCTATGGTAACATTTATTTATTTCTTTTTCGGCTCACAGCCAAAACACAATATGCAAGATATTAAAATAAGGCACAACTAGTCACGCTGTGTAAGTGCGGTCTCTCCGCCTATAGAGGGTGCCCGTGAGAGTTCCGTCGTGCGTAACGACGGACTCGAACGTAAGTCATATTAGTTTATAGGGGCGGTGGGAAGATCGAGAACTAGTCTTTTGGCTGGCTCTCTTTCACCCATCTACCCAAAATTCGACCAAAAATCTATAATACAAATCGGCTAAACTTATCACACCGATTAGTCCAGTGGGCACTCATCAAACGTAATATGAACATAAATAGATCATAAGGACAAAGAAAGGGAAAGGGTAGCGGGGAAAATAGAGAAATCGTTGCAACAGTTAAAATGAATAGCCATCGGAAAAAGATTAATCCGAACAACCAAAATTGTGAAAAGAAAACTTTAAATAATCTATAAGAATTAAATAAATGATGTTGAATTGTGACGGAAAATGTGGGCAGAATGCTGCACAAATTTTCGGAAACAATTAAAATACTTACCATGAAACTATAAAATAAGGGCGGATCGCTGCTCAAATTTCCAGAATTAATTAAAATACTTATAGAAAATAGTAAAGTAAAAGTGAAATGTTGTTCAATTGTTAATATAATATTCTCGTAAAAAACTATAAAATAAGGGCGGGACGCTGTTCAAATTTCCCGACTCAAGGAAAATACTTTGTCGAAAACTGTGAAATAAGGATGGATTGCGGCTAAATTTGTATATAAGCAAAGTATATATTTTTTAAGCCGAGGAATAAGGACGAATCCCTACACAAAAATTTGATAATAATAATGATAATGGTAAGGATAACGGTAATTATAATAATAATAATAACAATAATAATAATAATGACAATAATAATGAGGATAATAATAATAATAATAATAATAATAATAATAATAATAATAATAATAATAATAATAATAATAATAATAATAATAATAATAATAATAATAATGATCATGGTACTTATAATGATAATGATAATAATTATGATAATAATAATAGTAATAATAATAATAGTAATAATAATAATAGTAATAATAATAAATGCAATGGTAATTATAGTAATAAGAATAATAATAAATGTAAAAGTGGTAACAATCAATAAAGATAACACATATAATAGGAACAATGATAACGCTAGTGACAATAATAGTAGACATAGTAATTATAATAGGGATAAGGGTATGAGAGATACTGTGTGGATATGTAACATAACAAAGGGTTTACAGACCATAGGAAAATCACCAACACTGACAACGATAGGAAGGACTAAGCGAATAGACATAAAGATAAATGATTAGAGAGTATAGGTTAACATTTGAAAGAGATAGGAGAATAATGGGACCTAAAAATCGAAATCGAGCACAGGCCTTCTATCGACAGCTCGTTGGACCCATGGATCGTTCGGTCAATTATAGCATTAGTAATAGCGCTCACTTTTTGTGGACGATCTATCCACTCGAACACAGTTCCAACGTTGCTTAGCAACGGGTGCCGAGTGGTAAGCGAACGATATTTGTATGGGGTTGTCTGGGTAGCAACTATATAGTTTCAAAATATCAACACCCAGAAACCCACCATATCTAAGATGAGCCGGAGTGACTTGCTATGTTGCACAAAAGATGAATATGAAATTATTATCATGAAAATATATAATGAAAACTTATTGAATTTTAATTCCGTCGAAATTTTTCCGGCCCACAGCCACAAGTTATTACCGACAAGTTATTAAACTCATACATAAATACCGAGCAGTGTAAGTGCGGTGATAGTCCGCCAATAGGTCGTGCCTGTGAGAGATCTCGCCGTGGGGAACGACGGACTGGAACGTCAATTCATTTACCATTATAGAGGCAGAAGTGAGATAGGGAGTCAATCTTTTGGTTAACTACCTTTCCACCTACTCCCGAAAAATCGACCTAAAATATTAACACTCATCGGCTAAAATCATAACACATAGTATTCCAGTGGGCACTCTTAAAATCTAATATGAACATACAAAACTCCTAGGATCAATTTGAGGTTAAACGGAAGGAGGCTTTCGGAAATCGATGTAACGAACCTATCAAAGTAAAACCTACTAATTAATTTATGACAGCAGCTAAGAATTTAAATGATACTTTGATAAAATATAGAAGTAAAATGATTAGGGATATACAAAGATTACAATAAACTCATTAATTATAACCTAGCGATAACTAATTCATAAAAAGGTGAATTGAACTTTACTGAATGAAAAATGTATTTTCGTGTTGTAAATAGCTATCGTGTGAGCACTTACCCCGAAGCAAATAACATAACTGGTGTTACTAACTTTAATAACGATAATAAGTATGATAATATTAATAATAATAGTCACACTAATAATGATTTTAATCATCATGACAATAATAATAACAATAGGAATCCGTCATTGACTTTACTTTAGAGACTATTTAAATAATCTTTTCATTCTTCCCTGAGAGTCAATTGATTTTGCTCATTATCTGAGTTGCCATTTACCCCACAATTACATAATGAAATAAAAGGTAGAAAATACTGCTGAATAAATAAGGAGAACACGAGGAGGTAGAGGGTCTAACGGTAGCCTCTACTTAAGTATCCATCTTTGATAATTACTGTAAGCAATACTTCTAAAGTCGAATTAAACCGCAATAATCAGCTAATGAACGATTTCTGAACATAGAAATAAATTAATAAATCCTCATCATAACTAAAAGGCAAAAAAGAAAAAATGATTTATTCACAAAGATTTTCACCAAAAAGCTCTTCACCGTACCGGTCTATTTGAAGTCGACAATCCGGAACGATTACCATATCGTTCCCGAATATTGGAGCAGTGAATACATGGCCTAGAAGAATGCCAGCCGAACGAAGAGAGTAGAGTTGAGAATGCCGCCCGTTAGCATCGACGAGTGGGATATACCAAGCAAGTATCTCATGAGCTTCATATAGCAGGGAAATCGAAAGATAAATTGGAAAAAAATAAATTAATATAACATAATAAAAATTATTAAGTAAAATCTCGCTGAAAATTCTAAAAATCCTGATCATGAATTTGTGAAAATAGATTCCTAAAAAATTTCATTTTGTCTTGAGAAAATCCTAATCCAAAGCTGACATACAAACTTGGGTAGAAGAAATTGAAGAATATGCATTATTAAGACAAAAATCTGCTGTGAAATTTACCACCCTCACGATCAATGGAAGAGAAACTCTGTGAGCAGCCAATCACCAACTGCCACTGACAATTAGATCTCTCACCAGCCCACATGGCAGAAAAATGAACCAATAGACTATATATACGTGAACTGGATTACAATGGAGGTCACACTTATCTTATTATCAATCGAATTTATGTCTAAATCAACAGTACACAATTCCGAGCAATATGAAATAGAAATATCAAAGAAGATCGGAGCTTCCGCCAGGGAAGATGAAATAATACGGAAACGGGCACAGATCCATCGGGATAACTCCAATAACAATCTGATACATTCCCATGAAAGAGTTCTCACCGAAGAATGCTCGGCAGGAAATTCAGCTATGGATGCCATCCAAGGAATTAGAATAGTGTTAAAGAAGCTCCGCCGAGAGAATGACAATCTCCACCAACAATGTCTCCAACTCAGCCGCGAACTCCAGCAGGTCAAGGCTACCTGGTCCGAGCCGTCCAGAGTAAAACGACTCTACCAAAAGATTGATGCCGCTCAAAAGGGCTGGCAGGAAGAGAGGACCCTAAATCAAGCTCCAAAGATCCAAATCCGCGGATTAGAGGTGACCGTAGCGGCAAACCAGGAGGGAAGAGCAGTCACGTACCCTCTGGTATTCGCCCCGGCACAAGTAGCTTACCGAAATCAGGAGAGTCCAGTGGAACGACCAAATCCATCAAAGCTCCGGGCATGGCCAGGAAAAGCCGAACGAGCACGCAGAAGTTACGAAAACAACACAAAGACTGAAATTTCCTTGTGAAGTGATTTAAATTGTACCATATGATAAATAAAAGCAATTTTTTCGTTTAATTTGATTGTTTTTCAAAAGCGAACATGTTGATGATAATAATCCATATGAGCGATAAATGACAACTTATATATGTAAAGAAAGAAAGTAAGGGACCTAAAGGAGTAAGACGAGCACAGACCTTCCATCGGTAGCTCGCTGAACCAGCTGTAGACCGGGTCTTAGCAGTTTTGGAAACAAAGCTCACATTTGACTGTCACAGAACCATTGGTTGCATTACCAATGTCGCTTAGCGACGGGTAACCAGTGGCATTCGCATAGCATTGTATGATCGGGGTCAAGGTCATAAACACCACCAACTCCAAAAACTGTACGTTATAATTTTTAAAATATTTAAAGATTTGTGGTATGTTGAAATTGAATAAGAACACTGCTCAGGGTATAGATTTCTCCACATTATTGGCACTTTGGGGGGGATATACAGTTTGAATTTTCTTGAGTTATTCATCAATCAATCATCGTATTATTGGGCTATAAGCCATAATTTAAACAAAATTGAGTAAATATTTAATATCGTTTGGGAATTATCAATATGGCTGCTGTAACATGAGCACACACCGCAAGCAGAAAACAAAATAAAATAAAAACATCAATTAAAAAAAATTTAAAAAATAACATAATTAATTAAAAACAAATAATTAATAAATTTGGCATACAAATGCATACAGAAAAATAAAGTAGAACATAAAACCGCCTATGACCTTGCAAAATAAGGTTTAGAAAATACACAGGCGGAAGTAGAGACCAGTATAGAAGTAGCATTCAGCGAGAATCAAATAAACAACCTTAAAATGTGAGGAAAACGCAATTAAACATAAAATTAAAAAACATAAAAGTAAATTAAAATAATAACAAAAGGCACCAAGATCAGCACGAAATTAACACAAACACAACAATATAACAAGAAAATTTGACCGAAAATAGATTAATTTATAAAATCAGCATTTTATTGGGAAAGCTGGTTGAAAATGAAATATTTCTAATCGGAAATATTCAATTTAAAAATAAATAAAATAAATTATCTATTTAATGCAATAAAATAATAAAATTAAAAATAGATATTACAAATAAAATCAAGGTCAAATTTTGTTTAAATGCATCAAAAAGAACACGCAAGGTTAGGGTCACAAAACAGTTATATATACCATTTCATTTTCATAAAATTTTAATGAATATTGTTGCAAACATTTTGTGAGCAGTTCAACTTTCTCGCATAAATCCGTTCAGCTATAAATCTTCCATACTAGGACCTCAAGCATTCTTAAGTAAGCACTACTTGAGTGTACGTATGGAAAGATGATTTTTCTATGAATTTTGGAAGCAGAATACTATGTACCAAGAATGATTTGAGAAAAATATGTTCAATTAAAGATGTCACATTCTGTCGAAATTTTCCGGTCCACAGCCGAAACACACCGCAAGATAGTAAACTTTACATAACTACCGATATGTGTAAATGCCGGTTCATCAGCCAATATCTCGTTCCCTTGAATATTCTTCTGTGCGTAACACTAGAATCCATACGTCAACTCATACAACTTATAGGGGTAGATGGAAGATACAGGAGCAGTCTTTTGGCTGCCCCTTCGTCGTCCATCTTCCAAAACTTCGACTTAAAATAACCTTACTCATCGGCTTAAAATCATTCACATGTAGTAGTCCAGTGGACACTCATAAAATCCTCATATCGATAGATATAACCCTAAGGCTAAATAAGTTAGGTGAGTGTGGAAAAAGAGCAGAAAATCGTTGTAGCGTTAAAAATCAATTGTCAATATGAATAATCTAATAATCCAAGTCAAAACCTTTCGTAAAGTGTAAACCTCTAGTAACGAGAAAATTAATGTAATTTAAATAACTACATTACTTAGTTAAGGGTCGAAATAGATAATAAAAAATTTCAGCGAAAATAGTGTTTGAGTAAAACTATAATAAATGACAAAACGATCTAATAATAAGACAAATGACAAAATTTTCAGCGTGTAAATTATTAGGCAAGCCTAAACCTAGAAAAGAGTTAAATAAAAAGAATTACTAGAATAAAATACGGGAAATTTATAAAATAGTCGTTAAAGAATCTAACCCACTAATGTTCACAGGTACAATCAAACCAAAATATGGCTATTATAAAAAGAAAAAAATATAACAGTTCAACGGAAATTAGATAGCGCCAATAACAATATCATAGAACCCGGACAGTTACAACGACCACTAACTGCTAAATAAAGAATCGAGTATCATTTAAGTAAAATTATTTAATAATAAAATTAAAGAACTAATTATTCATCGTACTTTGATAGTTGCATAATTTAACCACAATAAAAAATTATTCCACAAAAATACAACAACGATAAACGGCCTTGGATGCCCTCATTTTCACATCATTCACCCTCCTTGCCAATGAGGTATGCTTCTTTAAAACGACAGTAGGATAGAACACTTCTGCATAGCACCGAGGCATTCGATGAAGCATTAGACTAACCAAGTTTCGAGAAAACAGAAATAACAACCCCAAGAGTTCGAATGCGGATTTGAATTGAGGAGAGCTGCGAATAACGAGAACCCTAGAAACTATCAAATATGAAATAAAAGCAAATTGATAAATCATTTACTCAGGAAATTTGATGGAGAAATTCTAATCGGGAGTCGATAAAACTGAAATATAGTAAGTACAACTAAAACGGCAGTTGAAATTCAGTGAATATAAATAAAATCGTATTTTGAAATTAGTGTCAACAAATTGTGAGGACAATGAACATGTGATTAAATATCCTCTGATGTAATGCCACGTCGACAATATCAGCGTGGCGGAATAGAAAATAAAACATTGTGTATGCCAGAAAATTCCACTCCGACAGAAAATGAAATTAATACTCCAATAAGTGGAAGAAAAAATTATTGATTATATATTGATGTATATATTGCCGATATTAGGAAGGATCGATCAGTTCCACCTAATCGAAATTTAAGAAAAGATGCTTGCACCAAGAGATACCGTAACGATGAAGAGGGAGATAAACGATGAAAGCTGGAATAACAACCATCGCGATCAACGAGGAGAAACCTGAAAGCAGGAAAGAACCAAGAATAATGAGGACGAAAGTAAATACATCATTTATTCTATTAAATGTTTTAATCGTGTAATCACTGATGAAAATACGGCCGCTATGACTCGACGAGCGCCGAACTATACTTTAGAACACCCCAAAGAACGAGGATTAAAGAGCGTTATGAAACACAAATCACATCTACCACTGGAATTGTATTATATCAATAAAGTTTCCTGGCAAAATTAAGAAATGTGTATTACATGTTTGTTCAGATCTTATGCGAATGTATCTTATGATTTTCCCCAAACATCGATCATACTGATGAACCGTTTATCAAATCCAGCATCACGCTATTATGTTTTATTCAAAATCTCACCATGCCTTCCATTGAGCATTAACTACGGCCGAAAATTCCACACTAAACGCCAAGAGAAAACACTATCGCCCTCCAGCCGTCTGAATTTTACATAATGATGCAATTCGTCTGAGTTTCGTAGTAATGGATAGAGAATGAACATAAGTCAGGTATCCGTAAATCAAGCCAATTTGCAGACGCAGGTTATGAGTTACCGGACTGTCCGAATTCAACCATATAGCTATGATAAGAGTGCCGCAGAAAATTAACCACCCCTATAAACATAAACGCTATACAAAAACCCAGTTGATTACGAATACCTAAAAACCCAAATGACAGCCTGTAACGATATTAATCGAGTTGTAGAGCCTAAGGCAAAATAAATCTTATACATACGACAAATCCCTGACAAATGAACAAGACACTCCCTCAATTTTCGTTTTGCACGGAAAACCTTACATTTAAACATCATTTCGCAGTTGATTCAAAGGTAATGTTTCACTTTATAGACGACTCCTGGATCGACGCATACAGAATTACCGTGCGATTCCCAGCACGAACTGCAGCGCGATGCCGACAAGCCATGTGAGATGCTGGATTCTCAATCTCTCTAATACGGGAATCGAGAGAGAGCCGCCACTTCGACCACGATGAAGTGGAATTGCTATATGTGGCGATAAAGCGGGAACCAGGACACAATCAGGCACGTGAAGCTAGAAATAGAGCGGAATTTACGCTAGCTTGACTGGAGATGCATCATAAATAAAAAAATTGGCAAGTTGCAATGACCAGACGGCGTTTGGGCAAAGTGAATCCAGACATCGCCGCAGGGAGGATACTTAGCACGGACGATTATGCTCCAAACTACGGAGTATCCAATGAACTCGATGACCCAGCTCTGGTGGAGATAGATACTCCAATGAATGTCGTGATCCCGAGACGACTACTGCCAAGAGAAATGCAGGACTATGACAGCTGATCTCCTCAGCGGCGGGAACACTCTTACGCTCAAAATCAATCCAGGTGGTCATCAAATCCTCATATCTAAAACCGTCAAAGGAGATAAGAATTCCAGTAGCTAACACTCTGTGGAATACAAATTATTAAAATCACATTGTAGTGAAAAAAAATTTAAATATCCCTCTATTTTTCTTTGGTTTATCAATTCGACAGTGTATGCTAAAAGTTTAAGTCAAATTAATCACGAGACGATAAGTTATAAAGTTCCAATGGATTGCTAAGAAAGATAAATCACCGTATAACCGACCATAATGAAATTCCGACAATGATTATTTCTAGAAATTCATCACTCACATTTCGTAAACGTTATCAACCGATAAAATATTTGTAGGCATGGAATCAGTCAGAACTCTGAGTAAAGAATTGGTAAAATTGCGGAAAGAAAATACGGAGCTCCACCGCCAAATTCTCCAAATGAGTCGTGAATTGCAGAAGATTTTCGCGACATGGGTAGAACCCGCCAGAGTGAAGACAATTTACCAACGATTGACCGCCGCTTAATGTGGATGGATGGAAGAGAAACAATTAGTTCAAAATCAAAGGACCCAGATTAGGAGCTTAGAAGTGGCACTGTCAGCTTGCCAGGAGGGCAACACAGTGACCTATCCGTTGGTATTCGGGCCAGCTCAAATAGCCTACCGAGATACGAGCAATCCTAGTAAACCGGTAGCTGCCAAACGTCCTCAACGACGTCCAGGGATGGCAGAGCGAGCGAAACGCCGCTGATCAGGATTGAAAATCTAAATGTCTCAATGATTTAGACATACAATTGTACTGTAAAATAAAATATTTTCTTGTTATTTGAAATCTTTAATAATCTGCTTAAAAATCACTCAGTTGAATCGAAAGAATGTGCGAGTAGAATTCTTGTAATCATTGAGTTCATACAGAAGGAACCAGACAGTAAATCGCGCGTAGACCTTCTATCGGTAGCGCGTTGGACCCACTATGGAGTCGGGCCTTATCAGTTCTATAGCTAGAGCTCACATTTGGCAGTCTCATAACCAATGGTTGCAGTTCCAACGTTGCCTAGCAACGGGTAACCTTGGCGGGCAAGAAAATATTTTATGTAAAGGGGTCAAGTTTAGAAACCACTAACCCCACAAAACCTACGCTGATTATTTCTGCATAAAACTACACTAACGCCTTCACAGAATGCCAAATTAAAATTTTACCAATTCCATGACAGACACGCACGTTTGATCGAATCGGTGTGCCACGTATTCGTGGACCCGACCAATTTTTATTTTTCACCCGAATCACCTGTAAGATGCCCCACAGACACCTAAAACAACTCGGGTCGATAGAAACTAAATTTTATTGAATTGTGTTTGTATGTGTATACATGCGTGCCTGTATGTAACCCGAACAATAAAATGGATCCACTTAACAAATTAATTAATTTAAGATTTGATTTTATTAAAAATTATAATTTAATTAAATAATCCAACTATTAAGAAATTCTCCTTCTTTTATTTTTTCATTTTTCCTTCAGGAAAACGATATTTCATACTAATACAAGAAATCTTGAAATTTTCATCGCAACTCTCACAAGTCGAAATGAATGCATATTACAAAATTCCGAAGTTAACTCCACTCAAATCAACCCACTCAGTCAAACTCAATACCCCGAACGAAGATTCCTCACATGTGACATGCCACACAGAAGTACGACAAGTTATTCGCGGAACATGAGCGTACATTGGGTACATGGTTTGCTCCAGAAGCCGTGTAGGCCATTCACCAGCAGATCCATCGCTTGACTAGATGTCGCAATGATCTCATTTCTGAGAACCAGACTCAGCGGATCATTATCAATGCCTCATTCACGGAGGTCGAATTAACGAAGTGCGCCGTGAAATTAAAACCTAATTCCCCCAACTCACATCCCAGAGAAGAACTCAATCGGTCAGGCTAAAACCCCAAGAATTAGCAAAAAACACAATCCCAGCAAAATTCGGCGACGCCTTGAACGTCGTCGAGCTGAGGGAGCCGTTCTTCTGGCAAATGCGGCCAAAGTACTAGAAGAGGACACCATTCGGGTCGCAAAGAAATTCCTGGAATTTGTGAAACTGGCCGAACAACAATCTGAATCGGTGAAATCAGATGAATCAATATCCCGAATTTGTGCCGACAAGGAGGATCATGAAGATCAGCGTAGATATATTATCGGCAGTAGTAACATCACCAGTGGTCGACGAAGTTCAAAATTCATCAGCTTCTGTCGGATATTGGACCAACGACTTTGGTGACGAACTGCATTACCCAATTCCTTCCGTCGTAGCCACCAAATGCAATTCTCCCCGGAAGAGAAAATTTCCCGTTGATATCGATGGAGAAAATCGAGATCTCTTCGTCGATTTGTGTGAACTGTTGGATGAGTAACAGATTTATGCATTATTTCTATTCTTTTTTGTGACATTATTTTGTAAATATTATTAAAAATTAAATTTTTGTATTTATTTTTATTTCTTGTAAAAGTTGGTCTTTCTTTACAAATAAATACTTAAATAATGTTAATAATCGTTTCCGAGCATGATATGATGAGCAGAGGGAGCTTATTCCTATAAATGGTGTTATTAAAAAGATTTATTTAACTAAGGGAGTTAAAATAGGAGGAATTGAAGTTTTCGTTAAAGTAACTTAAAGCACTTGTGTGAGGTTTTTAGAAGGTAAAAGGTCAAATTTCAGCAAAAGGCACGAAATGAACTTCCAGTTAATTAATTAAATAATTTAGATAATAATTTAAATAATAATAATTTAGAAGAATTTTCAAATTATCACGTGTTAGTTAACCCTTTCTAAGGCAAAGGAAACTAAAAGTGATGTAAAACTTGTCTGTTAGCTGTCAATAAATATAGCGGAAAAACACATATATGGTTTCAAATACTATAAATTTGTTCTCTTGTGGCTCAATATATGTCAGTAGTTGTACCAAAAGTAAAAATGATTACCGACAGCGTTACACTTAGATATTTTTATTAGTTTAAAATGGTGTACAGTATTTTGCCACCACCTTAGAAAGGGTTAAGTTACGAAATTCACAAATTTAAACAAACTTCTAAGTCATTAATATTATTATAATTTTTCATAGTAATTCAGCGGAATTAAGCTTAAAACTTGATAATTGAGGAAAGTAGAGTCAAAATGTCTTATTAAATAAGATTTTCCCTCCAGGAAATTTCTAAAATATAGAATTTAAAATATTAATTAGGATTTGAATTTAATCTGTATTGAAAGAATTGTTTATAATAAATGGGTAACCAAATTTTAATTACTATTCCTCGAAATATAACTTGGGCCAGTATTAAAAAGTCAGCTTGAAAGTCGATGGGAGAATGAGGTCACGGACGCATACATAAGACCGATAATAAAGGATGGGAAAAGGCGAATAGTAATATAGAGGGAGTCAAAGGAGTTTAGTAGACGTAAGCCCTTCTAACAGCAGTCAGGAACCCGAAAGCGAGATTATTACGAGGAGTAGTCTTAAAAATGGGTCTCATCTTCTCGTGGACTCTCGGCTACTATATACAGTACCAAAATGGGCTTGCTCATGGGTATAAAGTAGTACGGTCAAAATTGTGGGGAGTCTGGGTGAGATAGCATCGACCCTAGGAAAGTAAGGTTTTTGGTTAAGTGAAATAGGTTGAGTAAAATGCGCCAGGATTTAAACAAAATTAATTACACCCATTACACCAACAGTATCTTCCGTCGATACCGTGTCAACTCATACTTTCTACCATGGCAACTGCCATGTTTATAATATTAATAGTGGTGGAAAACCAATGAGCAAACTTATATCTTTGGTGCACAATGGTTTTCACATTATGTTTATTTGGTACTGCAAATATCAGTCATTAAAATGAATATAATACCGACAGTTCGTCATACAGTTCTAATGTTGAATGTATCTGTACTGGAAGTGAGACGGAATTAGTTAAAATCGATGAATATTATTTTTACTTCTCTTTCCTTTGATGATAATTTAGAGGTTCCCAGAATCTCAACTTGTTATTTTATATAAATAAATAAGATAATACTGTTGACAAATTTTATTTATTATAATAATTACAAAATGGATGAAAAATTACAAGCTCACAATATATGAGTAAATGTTTATATGTGCATGTGTGTGTATTCGAATGCTTTTCTCTGAGCTCGATGTACTGTTTCAATAGTCGATATCAACTATGAAATTTTTCTTAGGCTAAGAACTTTTGTGTTATTTAACTGACGAAATCTGTGGTTTATATAGTAAATTTTTGTGGTACTTGATTTGTAGGGATAGGGATTCTTCATTGTCCATTATAATTTGTTTTAGGTGTGAGTAATATTTTTGAGCATAGTGTTGGTGTACTGGGAATCTTTATTACCACTGGTTATTAACTTTCGCCAAACCACATGCCTCTCCTACTCTAGGGTTCAATTTCCCGCGCACACAACACAATTTATGGATTACCATCATCCATGGATTAAGCCATGTTGGTAATGTGTATGATAGCCGAATGCTATTCCAGCAGGTGAGCACTGTTGCCAATACTACTTCTCGAATAACCTTCGAATCAGGTTCAAAGCGACCGCTAGAAGGTCTTACGCGTTATTCCATATTCCCTTGATCCCGAAATATACCTGATTCCTTAAGTTAAAATAATGAACTAGATTGGGGAGGTATCGAATAACAATGATACTAATCGACTTATAAATTTTAACCACAGGCTAGAGTTGTAGCGAAATTAAATTGGCATTTTAATTGATAGTTAATTAATACGAAAAGAAAATTTATATATTAATTTAATTAATCCTACTATTAATATTTAACCGATTCTTACCTTACAGTTATATCAAATTTGAAATCAACAATATTTAATTTATGAAATAAACTAGTACACAATTCAAAAGTTAAAATTACCAATATTTAATTTATGAAATAAACTAGTATATTTTATTTTTAAACTAAAGAAAATAGCAACAACAAAAAAAATGTTTGCGATGTCATGATATAAGTCCTCGGAGACTAAACAAAATATCCTCGTTCACAGAGAGGCCTGATCATTCATCCCCGTCGATGTCCACGGGCAGACAACGACGGTTGGGACATCTTGAGGGATTCTCTCTCTTGTGCGATCATTGGCTCAACCACCAAAATAATGAGCGGTGATGAGAGTCCGCTTGTCGGGTAAGCTTCTCCCATCGTTTCATTTGGCACAGTGGCAATGTTGATGTGCACGGGGATTCGCTGCTCGACGTGCTGATTGTAATTTGGGTTTGGAGCAGATTACGAAAAAAATGGTTGGATCGGTGCGTATACGACATCCACATCGAATGTGCGAAGATGATTTTCCTTATAAGACGTACCTCGATATTCCGTTACCATTGAAGGTTCATCGTTTTGTAGGTTTGCTTGTAACAGGGCATTTTTGGCCCTGCGTCTCTGCCTCTGACGACGGTTCCTGTTGGGATTATGCCGTTGATTTCCTGGTGTGTTTTCTACTGTGACCATAGTATTATTTTGGCCGGACATTTGATCTCCCGCCTGAGTTGGTAGATGGTGAGCGGGAATTATGTCCAATTCTTGTACTAATCTTCTGCTAGGCAGACGCGCTTGTAGTTCCCGTTCGGTGAAAATTTGCCGGAGCGCAGCGCTCTGCTCGGATATTACAATCCGCTGGCTCCGGGTTTCAATGATTAAGTCGTCACGGGCTCGAGAGAGCCGCATAATTTTCTGGTAGAGCCCCTTAGTAGAGCCCCTTCACTTTGTTGTACTTGTCTTTGAGGATAGCATTTTCTCGTTCCAGTTTCTCGATTTTTTGAGTTATTGACACTACGGACGGCACAGGGGTGATTCTGGGAATTCTTGGCATATGTGTTTATAAAGCCATGGATAGATGATATCAGGAAAATGAGCGGATAGAGAATTATTATGAATTTTCACAAATAACGAGGTAATGAATTCCAAATCTGATCGGCCTTAGATATCGGAAATATCGTAGAGTTTGAACGGATTGACGAATAAATGAGATTTGTAGTAATACGGTTCAAGCTGCAAAAATTTCTTACAAAAGATTTATTTTAAGTCACAGATCAATTTTAAAGTGATAGATGTTTTTAATGTTCCGATTTTATTGTGAAAATTGGTTCTTGTAGATTAACAAATTATTTGATTTAGTTATATTATATGTTAATTTTAGCAGGTAGGAAGTGATCGGTGAATTGGCCTACAACAACATAGAAATTAACTAATGGTTAGCTTCATTTCGATCGGTATTTTATAGATCATATTAAATCTAATTTAATGTTGGTTGGATTAATTTACTGTAACTCTCTTAGCTGGTCATTACGAGGCTTTTGATCGCAGTTTAACTCGTCGAACGTCACAGGGATAAATGGTAAAAATTATCTTCGAAAGTTATTTTTCCTCGTCAAGCGAAAATAGACTAGAGAATTGATGTTAGAAGTTTCTATACAGCTTTCACCAATGTTGAAATTCGATTTTCCTACCTTCTCATCGGTATTATTATACCCATTTTACCCGCGGTCGGTTCAAACTTTTGGATTTACTTTATGCAGGGTAGGCCTATTTTATGAGTCAACAATTTTGGTATATTAATTTTATATTGTTATCAGATTTATTTTTATTGTAATTTTTATACAATGTTCTGTTTAGCCCTTAAAATTTTGTTTCTTGGTCGCGCTTTTGCCTATGTTTTTTCTAAACCTTATTTTGCAAGGTTTTGACAGTTTATTTTATTTCATATGTGTTTCTTTTTGCCTCTGAATGCGTTATCGATTTTATTAATATATGTTTTAATTGATTTTGTTATTTTTTAATTTGTTTATTTGGTGTTTTTATTTTATTTTTGGTTTCTGTTTGCTGTGCATGTGTATGTACAATGACCATTTTCTTTATTTTTATTTTTTGTTTTAACCCGTTTTTCATTATATTTTGTCTTAATTTTGGCTTTAAGCCCAACAATAGAAAAATGTGCAGACAACTGATTTAAAAGATTTTAAAATTTTTTATAAAAACTTCAGTAATAAGTGGGAAAGAATTTTTTGTGAGGCTTTGGGGATTAAATCACAATCTCCTAAAATAAACGTTCAATCAGAAACAAATTTATTGAGATTATTTAATTAAATCAATTAATCGCAACAATTGCATCACTATTGTTTCAGTATATAACATTTAACAAAAATTATGATGGCAGAATGAAGATGAGGATAATTTCCTCGATATATATTTTTTACATTTGGCATTTTCAAGTATGTATATATATTCAATGCAATTGTGAAGTCAGTGTATTGAATTCTCTAGTTTAGATTTCAAAAGTCAATGTTAAACGTTTTGGATTTCATCTGAATAAAAAATCATTCAATATTTATACATATACCTCAGACATTTTTATTATTGTTACTGCTATTATTATTTTTCTTTTTTCACTGTGTTTATGATGATAGAGTGGCACAGTTATTCACTTAAAAAAAATATTTGCATTAAATCAGATGTTTTAACTATAGTAAAAGGATCCATGTTTTGGAAAGTCTGAGTGTAATTTGTCAAATGAGTGTGAATTGAGTGCTGATCTAAATAATAGTAAAAATGGATAGAAAAAATTGAGCCAAATGTGTTAGTATTGCCGTACTCTGAAGGTTTTTACAAATTATAAAAGGAAGTTAAGTAAACAGGTGGGAAATTTAGAGTATAAGATCGTCTCTAATTCGTGTAAGGTTCGCAATATGTTTATTAATAAATCAAAAACTCTTATTGGATTGTGTTCTGATTTCGTTTATCAATTTACATGTAATGGGTGTAATGCCACATACATTGTAGAGACTTCCAATCATCTCTGTACTCGAGTTCTAGAGCATTGTCGATTGAAGGGTTTGACCCATATTAGTGAGCACAATAGAGGCTATAAAAGTGAAATAGGAATGTCTGATTTTAGAATTTTGTTGAAAAGTTTTAATAATTATTGGGAATGCGTGATATGTGAAGCATTGCTGATAAGGTCATTGGATCCAAAGATTAATGTGAAAAGGGCTGTGACTACGAATGTTTTGAATGTTTTTAAATAGTTTACGTATGTTAAATAATGTTTATGTATTGTTTTTTAAAAAAAACTTTTTTTAATATTAATAAAATAATAGAATTTTTAAATTAAATTATTTTTTAAAAATTATAATATAAATAAAAATTATAATATTTATATAAATAAAATATTAAATTAATAAAGATATTTGAATATATTTTTTAAATATTTATTTATTACAAAATTAAATTAATAAAAAATAATTTGTTTAAATATAATGTTAATTCATAATATTTTTAGTTGGCCTTGTGTACCTGAAGATGACAGTTATGCTGTCGAAATATATCGTACGAAAAGTTTTTATTTGCGTTATCTTTTAATTAAATTGTTGCCAAATTTATTTAAATATTAATTTTTAAAAACTCAATAATTTTGGATAGTGTTTGAAATATAGGTTTATTATTGATTTAGTAATAATGGATTCAGAAAATTTAAATATAATAGAAACTAATATTTATAATATCTATTTCATTAATCAACATCAAAATATTACATGGTATATCAGAATTGAAAGTTTGAAAAAATTTAATTTAAAAAATTAATTGCTGATTAGCAAAATGGGAAAATTAGTATTTTTAGGGGGAAAGAATTTAAATTGACTAAGACTGTATGAAATTTAAATTTATTATGTCAAAATTCACCAACATATTTGATATACCTAGTTCTACCATATAAAAAACCCGTCATTTTGACGGTCTCGGTAGTTCTAGTGTTAAATATGAAATTTTATAAACATTAGTTAATTAATGAATTTTTTTGTTTTTATCAATACCATAATAACATTTAAATAAAAAAATTCTAAGTTCGACAAATATGTTTCAAGTTACGACTTTGAAAATCAAATTTTATTTATTGTTTGGAAGTGTGACATAGACATTTTGATTCCACCAACATTTATAAAACCCCAAATATTAAAACGAAAAATAAAAGCAATTTGTTTTAATTGAAAATCGTTTTTTATAGTTTATTAAAAGTTTCAACATAAATTATCTAAAATGTTTCTTTTTGCTACAAAGGCTAAATTATTATTATGAATATTATTAAAAATTTCAAAATTTGAAGAAGTCAAAGACAATCCAGTGTTGTTTAAGATCTGAATAAATTTAATTGATTTAAAAAAAAGTACACTTAAACAAACAAAATTCAAAGACTTAATTATAACAAAGTAAAACTATAAAACTCTAAGGAACAATAATTTTGTTCAAAATAACTGAATCTCGCGGTAGTTTGATTATTTTAAAATGAACGACAATTGAACCTAGTTCGTTTCGAAATCGAGTTACTGCAAGAAAAGCTACGGGAGTAATAGAAAAGTACATATTATATAAATGCACAGTAATGATTGTCGCGACAGTTGAAAATTCAGTCACAATTTCTTCATCAAATATTTTGGTTTTCAGAAAATATGCACAATATCCAAAATTAGGAAGAGAAAATATCAAATACATTGTTGCTATAATCAGTGTCAACTTGATCATCCATAAAACACCTTTTCGTTCACTAAACACCAACTCCCTGTTTAAAACAACAATACTGAAAAATATTCCAACAAACATATAGGGAATCACTATTAAAATTGTCACATCGAAATAAATCATGATTTCAATAAAATTTGGCAGAAAACAAAGACTGACAGAATTCAAATAGTTAGCGAATATTCCATAAGGCAGCAACAGAACGATGCTAATCGGAAGCAAAATAAATGAACCGAATCGGGTGAAAAACCGATAGCATTTACTGAACGGTTTTTCACATTTTGTGTCGATAATAATTATGCAACTGCTCGCTAAAATCGATATCAAATTGGAAATGCACATATATTTAACAATGTTTTTCAAATACAATATACTCTTGCAAACACTTGATGGGATTTGTATATTCCAAAAGTTATAATAGATAAACAAATTCTCTAAGAAATAAATCAGCAAATAAATGTTATTGGTGGAGATTGTTATTATTAATAATTTCGTAAAGGAAAATTGACGCCCGCTGAATTTCGACAAAACCAGTATGGTAATGCAGCTGATCAGGCAGCTTATGGTAAAAATGGACAATGAAATAATGAAACCAAGCATCTGGTATTTGTTTATTAAATTTGTTTGGAAATATGTGAAATAAAGTCCAGAGGAAGAGTTCATTTTTTTGTTTCTGAAATTATGAAAATAGGAAATTTGATATATTTAAAATACATTTAAAAACAAATAAACTTTGATAATTCAAACAAATGGATAGAAATTAAATCGGTTAGGTTTATCCAAAAATTCGATTTATCAGGATAAAACAACAAAACAAAAAACAAATATTTGCTTTGAATCCAAAGATCCGATTTATATAGTGATTCATATATATCAGTGGCGTAGTCATGGTGGTTTAGGGGGTTAAACCCCCTCAAGCTGTCTGTAATGCTACATTGCAACAATATTTCAGAAAGCTTCTACAAATCTTAACCATACTACCCGTATCCACATGCACCAGTGAGCGTTTATTCTCAACTCTCCGACGTTTTAAAACGTATCTACGAAACATTACCAGCGTAACACGAATCAATGGACTAGCCCTTTTGAATATCCATCGAGAACATACCCCATCTACAGATGAAGTAATCAATGAATTTATCAAACAGAAAAGGCGTTTGGACTTTGCATTATAGCCTAAATTGTTGTTGGGTGATGAAGCCTAAAATAAAATGACAATAGACGATAGTAATTGTTAGACTTATAATTCCCTTCTCCTATTTTGACTGTCACTGTTAACTGTTGTTCACTTGAAAGTTGAAAGTCTTTAATAAATTTGAACTTTTTAATTTTAATGGAATCTTCATTTTCCATTTGTCATAAAAATAACAACATTATATATAAATTTTTTAAACAATTTAAACCATTTTAATCTATCAGTATCAGTCTCAGACACATTAAGGAGCTTCACACTTCAGCACCCTCATTTGTCTACAATTGAAATGATTGACCATAATATTAATAAATATTTCTCAACTCCAATCCCCCCTTCATAATATTATATTTTAACATTTATAAAAATTTTCATAATTTAAAAATAATATTTCATATTTTTGAAAAATAATCGAGTAATTTGAGAATGATCGAGTAATTATTGTTTTTATAATTAAATTTTTGGAATATGATAAATTTTTTAATTTCAATTGTTATGAGATTTTAATTGATAATTTCTGAATTGCGATTGATACTTTCTGAATTAAACTTGGAAAAGGTGTAGATTCAGGAGCAAAGATCAGTTATCTTGACCATGATTTAATTGAGCAACATCAAATAAAAACTATTAAATGGAGTAATATGAAAGTAAAGTGTACAAATGATAGCTCATTTTATTATACCTTAAAATCCAGGGACTAAAAGAAATTCTATATAGCTAATGGAAGTCGCCCAAAAATTATCGGTGGAATGAATTTTTTTAGAAAAATTCAGAATTCGTTTAAATATTGATGGTTATTATTATAACGACCGTATCAATGAACAAAATCAGATAAATATGCCTATAAACTTTATAGAAAATAAGATAATCTAGTGTACTAGTAGGAATATGATACACAGGATATTTGACTTGAAAAATATTTCATTCTTGGTGACCTCCCCACTAAAATTGTCAGGAGATATTGTTGGCTCTCGATAAAAAAGACATAAATAAAAATTGCCTAAGGTTAAAAAGTCTAAAAATAATTTCTGGACATTTTTTTCAAGCTCCTTCCGCTAAAATGTTACATTTTTAAATAAAATTTTTGTTTAAATAAAGCAAAAAATTATTATTTTAAATGAAGTGCTTTATTAATATCTATTTTATTTGTTATTATTAATTTTTATTTATTTATTTTTAAAATTATTACATTTTTTTCATGGATAAAAAAACGCCCGAAAAATGATTCTTTTTTGAAAAGACCTAAAAATAAATTCTCACTGAAAAAAATAAGAAAGATTTAATGATAAAGCATAAAAATAATCCTCAATTAAAAAGCTAATTCTTCCTTACCAATAAAAAAACATAAAAATATATTTTTTGATAAAATCGTGAAAAAATTTATGATATTTTACTTTCGTTGATTGAATACGTCATTCGCCTAATATTGAAATATTACTAAAATGATATTTAATTTTTTTAAAAAATGACAATCATTTATAAAAACAGTAAAGCAACCGTGTAAAAAAATAAACATTTTAACAAATGAAAATAAAAATTAATTTCAAAATTTTTACAGATAAAATATTATCAATTGGTTTCAATTTATACAAAATAAAGTTTTCGTGCTTATAAGGAATACAGTAAACTTTTTTTACAGAAATATTAAAATTTTGCCAAATATTTTATTTGTTTTTACTTTTTATATATAGAAAAATGTTTTTTATTAACAAACAGATTAATATAAAAAATAAATATTCAACAATATTGTTTATATCGTTATTTATTAAATATGAATTATTACATGAATTATTATGAATCATTAAAGATATCGATGTTTTTTTTATATTCAAGAATTTTCGGCACAGCCTTTTTCAAATGCTAAAATTTCGATATCTTTACTGATTCATAGTCAAATGTTTTTTTTAAAAATAATGTCATTCGAAATCAGTGGTGAAAATTAAAAGAAATTCTTATATTAATATTCATTATTTGTTTCGAAAACAATAAAATTTAAAATATTTTTATAAATTTATTATTAAACTACTTTTATAATATGAAAATAATTCTTATTCTATAAAAAAATATGTAACAATATAATTGCTATAATTCAACTTTAATGTAAATTACAATTTATTAGTTGTTTAATAAAAAAAAATAAAACTTACCAAAATTCGAGACAACTCAAAATTCAATTATTGAAAACACAAAAATTAAATAAACACTGTTTAAGAATTGCTGTTTAACTAAGAAACAAAATTTTACAAATCTGAATTTATCCAGAAAATGTGGGTAACATAATTTTTATTGTTGCCATAGTAATTGTTTTACATGCCATATTAGACAACATCATATCGAATTTTTGATAATAAATTTATTGGCGATTATTTTTTGCTGATTGTCCATCGTTTCATACACATATTTTAACTGGATAACAACTTTTATAATTAACTTATATTATATGACATACATACTTAACTGTATGGTGATGTTATTTATTCGAATGAATAACAACCTTTACTATAGAAAATGAGAATGTAGAAGGAAAAATAAATTTAACACACAAGTACAACGCATAGCGAAAAACGCATACAAATTTTCAAAATATAGAAATGTTCAAATGAATAACAATTTATATTATATTATAACCGTATTTCATAAATTTTATTTTAAAATTAATCTTACATACATTTTTAAAAATAAATCCAAAAATTCCTTTATTTCTTTTCCTAAAAAGCTTAATAGACATTAAATTAAATTTCATTAAATTTGCATTATTTTTATTTATTCTTTTTGTTCTCAAGTTGGATTTACGCGTTAACTTGCATTATAATCGTTGTTACTCAGTTGAAACAGGTGTATGTAAGCTGAAGGCAAATTAATTACGCTAAATGACTGCCGTATTTTATTGGCAGTTGTTATCTCTAATATGAAACCAAAATGCTTAATTTCAAAATATATTTCGTCAAAACCCTAATTTCTAAAATAAGAACTGAAAAATGGACTTTTAGTAAGCTCTTTTTTATAAATGTATATTTAATTGAGTTGAAGATGTCTAAAAAAAGTGGTGCGTATAATAAATACTCGGATTAGGTGCTACATGAAACCAACAGGAATGGTAGATATTAACATAATGAGAAGTGTAGTAGAAGCTTTAGCCAGTTGTCGGATTTGATGGGTTCATGCGAAAAGGTTCTTACAAAAAACATTACACTGTACCCAATCATGTATGCTTTTCAAATAAAATTGCTGATTTCCTTTACTAAAAAATCGAAAAAATAAGAACCGCATAATTTTTGAAATCACACAAAAAGAATCCGCATAAAGAGACTTGGATCTAATTAACCCTTAATTAATTAAAACAAATAAAAAATAGACCAATGATAAGAGACGTAACAAAAAATTTTATTTAAGAACAATTAATAACAGTGATCCCAGTAACGGTTTCAGATTGCCGATAGAGAACAAAAATATAACTTTGATTTGCAACGACTCCCATTATTTCTTTAGATTTTTCCAAAGTCACAAGGAATTCATCGGCAACGTTCTCCACAATTTGCCCAGTGTTTCTATTTTTTACAGTCATTGACGAATCGAGCAATCTGCGCTGCATCAGAATGTAAAGTTCCCTTTTCCAATCAGTAATGACTGCAAATTTTATTCCGTTTTCATCTTTATCTGGCAATGAGCAGCATATAAATTTCCGGTCAACTTTCGCTGCTGCAACATAGCCAAACGCGTTGAGAGTGTGCAAATGCGTCCATTGGTCATCGGAATTCAGCTTAGTCCACAATAATCCGTCAACATTTGATCGCAAACAAGCACTAAACGGTTCATCTTTTCGCAACCTCAATTTAAACAACCACTCATTTTTGCTTACACTAATCTACAAAATTGAATCAATCAATAAATATAAATGGGAGAAATCATCGATTTTAAATATTCACCTCATCGTCCATTAGACTGCCATCGACACCGCTAAATAGCCCAATTCCCAGCTCACTGTCATCGAGATCATCCACATCTTCATTTCCACTAATTACCATCTATATAGGTTACAAATTTATCCAATCCAATCGAATATAACACACTTTATAGTAGAACTAAAAATTTCCATTAAAAACTTTTTTCTATTTTTAACGATATAAGACCTTTATTTAAAAATAATTAACCTACTTAATTTCTATATTTGACCTACATAATTAGTAAATGAAATAAATAATTTTATGTGGCCTACTTTAATGGGCATCAAGATGACCCAAAATCAATCTACTTTTTTTATATGTGACCAACATAATTTCTATATTTCACTTAAAAGCGACCTTGACCTACTTATTCTAGAGGGGGAGGGGTTCGACCTATATTTAAAAAGCTTATAAATCTATATAAATGTAATAACCGTTAGGTATATGTAAAACCCCTTTGGAAAACGAAGGTCAAAGTTGTTTACAGGTTAATTCCAGATCACATTAAAGTCAAAATGAAGTAGGTCACAACTAAAAATAAGATCAATTTAAAACTACTTCCAGGTCGTCCTCACATTATGTAAAGATCACATAGAGAAAAAAACCCATGCAAATAAAGGTCATTTTAAGGCCAGAGCAATTTGTATACCAATTCCATATTCACTAGGATCAAAAAGAAAAATTAATTAAGTGAAACCTACAATGAATTAATTTAGGAACTCTTTCAAGGTGAAACATTAAAATTAAATAAGGTGTCAAATAAAATTAATTAGCTCACATACAAATAAAGAGGTAAATTTTTTGATTTCAATAAAAGATCTAGGTCAACTAAAGGTCAAAGAGGGTCATTTTCAGGTCAATTCATGATAAAAAGTAGGTAGGTCAATTAAAGATACAATATTAAACAGAGTGAGAGACATAAAATTAACTATTTCACATACAAATAAGGTAGGCCAACTTCAGATCACTGAGACTAAAAAAATAAGTATGTCAAATAGAAAACTTAACTAGGTCACATACAACTAAAATTAGTCAATTAATTTAATGTCAAGAAAATTAGACTATCGATTTAGGGTCAAGTTTGTTTTTTAATCAAAATTAAGTATGTAACAAAAAATTAATTAGTTCACAAACAAAAAAGTAGATCAAATATTAAATTTTGATAATGGCCACATATAAAATTTAACACAAGGAATAAGAAATTGTATCAGAGATTTTACTAATTATATCTAATACGTGAATGAAAGACCTAAATCAAGCATCTCGAATGTTCATTGGACTATACAACATAAAAGTAAAGTATTTCCCGCGGGAATCCCAAAAATATGAAGTACATTGTTATATCCTTTTTTAATATAATTTAATTGGCTTCTATTACATGCTTTCAATCTTAATCAATAAAACTAAATAGTATAAGTAGTTAAATAGTTTTAAAGGAGATACTTGATAAATTTTGCATTACTCGAAATAAAAATGTCAAACACAGTCGTGCCCGATTAATTATGAAATATTATTCAATTTTTCATTAAAATCCGAATCACAACAGGAAGCGCTCGGTATCAGCAATATTTGATAACTGATTGCACTTTTATTATTGAAATTAAATTTTAATAATAAACGTATTTATTAAATTAATTTTATAAGTAAAAATTACTTTTGGTTTTTTTGACACAATTTCGTCATCAACCTCTCCCGATACGATTTTTCTAAATTTGATCAGCAATCTACAATTACAATAAACTTCATTCAGTGCAATAATCAAAGCGTTTTTGTTTCTCAATGCATTAGTAAACGGCATTTGATTGAAATTTTGATTAGGAAAGTCACAGATGACTGTATTGGATATTTGTGACTTCCTTCTATTATTAAATACAACATTTATCACTCGGTATTTAATAATGCATCGAAAAACATTCATTCTATGTATCAAAAATTATTTACAATTCATTTTCCATGCTCCAATTTGTTTTGCTGTCGTCGAATTCACAGACAGAAACGTTCCTATACAATTCCAATGCCTGAGTTTGATTTTCCAGAATGATGAAAATGACTAGTTCTTTGCATTGGTCAGTAGGATATTGGAATTCTAATTTGAATTTTTCAATGGGAATGTTTAGAAAAAATTCAAATAAAATCGTTTGTTCAGTTTCATTGCACCAATGAGCTAATCGGCCGACATTGTCCGGGCACAATGTGTCTATGTTTAGATCTAATTTAATAAGATTTCCTTTTCCAAATTTCAAAATCTACCAGGTGGAATATACCGAAAACTGTGATTACTGACAATTTGTAATGTTTGGAAATCGTTGGAAAAAGTCACCATTTCTGGAGGAGAATCTCCTTTCCAAACTTTTTGCCAAATTAAATCTAAATTTTTGGATTGATCAAATTCTATTTAAAACCATGTCAGAAATATTTAAATAATTATTTTAATTACGATAAGATATCCAAACCAATTCAACATTTTTTGAATTGACAGTAATATTATTTGTCGATATTCGCAATAGACAGCAATGCAATTTGGATGCCGATAATTGATTCGGAGAATCAGATTTATTGTTAGTGTGTTCCAATCGGCATTCAAGTAAAGTAGAATTGACATCGTTATCAGCAATGCATGTCGACGTTATTGTCTATGACACATTAATCGAAAATAATGGAAAAATCTAACCTCCCAATACTTTTTAGTATCTCCTCCGCCAGAAGGATCACGATCGAAAGTATTTAAAACATAGAAACATCCGTGACCATCTACATAACAAGCAATTTCAGAAGACACGAAAAACAAATTAGGGGGCAATTGTTCATAATTAGATATAGGTAATTTGGCCTCAAAAATTACAACTGGTTCACTTAATTTTTCAGTATTCTCACAATACATAGTTTTGAACACCTAAATATAAATATGTGACAATATGATTTATAACATGTTCTAATTTGAATAAACATAAATATTTTGATGTATACATATTAATTATTTATTGAATTAATATTATAAATTCATAAAATTACATCATTTTAGCTTTTTGATGTGACATGATTTTGTATACGCTATTCCATTATAATAAAATTTAAAGTTATTCAAACTTAATCAATAAACCAAATTTATTTCTTCAAACGGCTTTTACTTACCTTTCCGTCTTTAGAAATGAAATACACATGATGTATATTATATTCATCTATTACCAAGTTATTATGAAATCCAAATGCTTTAACTTTGGAATGGTGCAGTACTTTATTTTTAAAAGTCCAATCAAATAACTCTAAAAAATTCAAATAAATTATTATAATATTTAAAAGCTATCTAACCGCAATCAACTTCTTGATTTCTGCGACTAAGATGCTGGAGATTAACACGATAAGTCTCAAACGAATAATTTAACAATTTCTCATTTGGTATCAGTGACATTTTCAGTTTTGAATATTAAAACACAATAAAAATTTCAGGTGAAACAAAGATATTACTTTAGTGTAAGTACAATTCTTAATATTAATGATAATTTTATTATAAAAATTTATAAGATTTATTAATAAAGTTTTTGTAAATTAATTTCTTTTTACTTTTAGAGAAATTAGGTATGCAAAACTTTTAGAAACTGGTTGAAAAATTTGTGTATATAATTATAGTTAAAAAAAATAACGGCACTTATGCGGTTATCCACCAATCAAAAAACCGAAAATTACGTTGAACAAACAATGAATATTTATGACTTTCATTTTATTATTAAGAAATATTGAATTCGATTAATATTTTAGTAACTAAAAATGATATCCTACGCTTCTCTGCCTTGACCATCTTAACACTAAATTTTTAAAGGTTATTTGTGTGGGGTTAGTGGCGTGGATGACCTTCACCCCAATCATATAAAATAGTTTTTGCTCCCGCCAATGGTTACCCGTTGCTAGGCAACGTTGGTAATGTAACCACTGGTCACAGGACGTCCAAAGGTGAGTTCCGATATCAGAACTGCTAAGGGTTAGTCCTATGTCGGGTTCAGCGGACTGCCGTTAGAAGGCCTATGTCCGTCTTCTATTTCAGGTCCCTTTATCACTTTCCGTATAATACTTTCGTTCCTATATTTATTTACAGATAATAACATAATAAACGGAACAATTTTTATTTAATGACAAAAAAATTCAATTATCATCAGACATTGAGTTTCTCATCTTATTTGGCTACTCCCTGGGCACGTCTTCGCAACCGCTCGGTTCGACCGGGTCGAGCGTGTGATCTGGGCTTCTTGTTAGCTGATTGGGTTCTTTCTTGGTCGCGGTAGGCTAATTGTGCCGGAGCGAATACCAGAGGGTAAGTCACTGCACTTCCCTCCTGGCATGCCGACAAGGCGACCTCCAATCCTTTGATCTGTGTTCGCTGCACCTGGTTCAACACTCTTTCCTCTTTCCAGCCCTGTTGTGCGGCAGTGAGGCGCTGGTACAATGATTTCATTTTCTCGGGTTCGGCCCAAGTGGCTTTCAGCTGTTGCATCTCTCGACTCTGTTGTAGGAGTTGTCGGTGCAGGTGTTGATTTTCTCTTCTAAGTTCTTTCAGCTCTTGGTGCAATATCTTTGTGGCTTTCATTTCTGAAATTACAATATCTAAATGATTAGTCGTTTACAATATTGATTCAACTCTATCGATCCTCTCTCTTAATTAATTTTACAATGTATTGTCGGCGGCGTCTCATGCGTTTTAGTTGATTGGTGTTAATACTCTGGTTGATCCAAGTTTAATGACAAAAACGTTCTATCTTTTCCTATCATTTATCATCTATAAAACGTGTGGAAACTTATTGCCAAAAAGGTAGGAAATTTACATTACTTTAATTACACTAATTGTCAAAGTAGTTATTTTATAAAACCGAAAATTGAGTAACCCGTGAGACTTAAACATTTATTATCCAAAAAAAAATAAGCTAAAACATATCGATACAACTCATTCACGACCATTAAAACGTTCACTCCTTCGATTGTTGTGCTTGGAATTCCACTGAGGATGCCTGCTCGCATAGGTATGATCGCCGGTTTGACGAGATCCGAGTCGATTTCGAAGTGTTGACTGCACTAGTTTCTCCGGTATCACCATTTTTGTCGGTGCTGTCATCTGCATTAGCCTCGGGTCGTCTAGTTCGAAAGACACTCCATATTCTGGCGGGAATCCATCGGTACTCGGGATAGCACCACTTGCGATATCTCTGTTCACTTGCGCTAGTCGCTGTCGGGCCAACACCGCTTTCCGGTGGTACTTTCTTTCGAGTTCTTCCATCTTCATGGCCGCGTATTCGGCTCGCTGGCGGGCTTCTCGTGCTGGATTGTGGCCCGGCTCGCGCTTAATCGCGATACTTGGCAACTCGATCTCTTCAGCTTGATATTCTGATCTTCTTGGCCAACTGGAGTCTCCGTAAGTGGATAACAGATATCCGTTATCCCACAGAACTTGTCGGTATCGAGCGGCAGAAGCGCTCGGGATCTGTAGAGTCACTCGAGAATTGTCACTCCAATTGCCATGCGGGTCTCTGCGATCTAAACGTGAAAATAATTAACCACCCATCATTCTTATCGATGCGCCTGCGTGTGTAAAACATGGATGTTAGTGATTTATGCTATTTTCTATCGAGTGTTACTAGGGTGAATTTTTGTTATGATAAAATTTGAAACGTAACGTGCGAAATTACCTGATTTTTTCTCTTCACTAGGTATCTGAGTATCGTTTCTTGAGATCCGGTCTCGTAAAGAGTCTCGAGCTCGAACACGTCCAATATCGGTGCTAGTTGTTTGGTGGTTCATTTACGTGGTATGGAATGTGAGTTTTTGCTGGGTTCTTTTATATTCGTGAATTACTTGCGAGGGCGTGGGGGGGGGTGAATGAACTGTCGTTTAGTTTATTCGTTTTCGTGGCGGAGTGTTAATATAATTATTTTAGTTATTTATTGTGGATTATTTGATACTGATCATTATTTATTTTGTTTCGTTCGGCGGTAAAAGTTCATCTCTATTGATCGCTTCATCTTCCTTCGTTATGATGAGTTGATATGATCATCGTCACCGACTTGTCACTCGTGTCAGATTTTTGGTGATTTATTCCGCGGTAATCTCGGACTATGACCTATTCGTAGTTTATTTAGCGTCTGAACAAACAATTTGATCTGTATTGGGTCTATGTGTCAATATGCATTTAATCACAAATTTTCACTTGTCGATTGGAATTTTTTGGTGCTCATTATCCGAATTGCTGTTCTCATTCGACGACGGTGTAGCCAAGAAAACACTCCACTACAAGTCGCTCTGGATTATCGTCATTGCTGAAAGAAGATTTAATTGTACGTGCTGGTTAGGGAGAAACTGCTGGGTGGAATACGTGGTGACAGCTATTCAGTGAAGAGGATACCACGGTTGGGAAAGGGTCTAAATCTTCATTTGGATTTTTAGTTGGGACATGTTATTGCACTATGGTTTGTTCTCTTGGTTGGAACTTCTGATTTTATCGCTTTCATAATTTTTCAGGGTGTTCCTAATTCTATTCGATTTCAAAGATTCAATATCATTCGTGGCAAGTCTGTGGTATTCAAATCCTTTCACGAAAACTGAGTTCTCATACTTACATCTGCGAATCATTTGTGATATTTTGTTATCTTGTTCTATTATCATTGTGTACAATTATTAATTTATTTATTCGTGTGCGGTTAATATGATTATTTGGTCATTCTTTTTTTATCGGTTATTCGTAACATAATAAATTTTATTATCCTTGGATACGTGAATCGTATATTTATCTTTCAATTAGTGGGAAAGGTTCATCGCTAATTGTTAATTTGGTTTGTCATTTATCAATGTCTAATGCCTTAATTTTTATTACTGTTATGAAATTTTAGCGGGTCTATATCCTGTCGTAATTTTCTCGGAATCAGTTATATCTACTCTCCATTTTCTCTGGCTTCTTACTCATAAGTCATTTACTAATTTAGATTAGATCCGAGGACACTTTAAATCATTAATACTTATTAAATTTTTCTTGATTTTTGGATCATTTATTTAATTAATTACTATCCCCTGATTACGTTGCAAAAGTCTTCTCGTATGAATGTTCTGGTCACAAATTTAGTCATGATTTCATCATTTTTATTTTGAATAATTTATTTACGTCACATCTAGTTTGATATTATGGATTCAATTACTTTAAATTAATTTAGTTTAATTTCCATTTAGTTATTAAATTTATCTGCATCGCATCGGTTTCAAGTCCCCACTACCCGAGCCTTAATTTTAGTCCTAAAGTTCTTGTGTTCATATTAGATTTTACGAGTGCCCACTGGACTACTCGGTGTTATCATTTTAGCCGATGTGTAATTTAATATTTAGGTCGATTTTACGGGAGATGGGTGAAAGAGATCTAGCCAAAAGTCTAGCTCTCAATCTTCCCACTGCCCCTATACGGTAGAATATTTACGTTCGAGATCCGTCGTTACGCACGACAGAGCTCTCACGGGCACACACTGTAGGCGGAGAAACCGCACTTACACAGTGTGACTAGTTATGTTATGATTTTACTTTCTTGTGTGATGTGTGGCTGTGGGCCAGAAAAATTTCGACTCATAAAACTGAAGATTCATTTTTTCATAAATACATATATTTGTTGAAACAATTTCATCATAGCTCGTTCATAGATCATGCATATCAACATACGACAAGAGGTTCCCACACATACGATCAAGTAGGGCTTACATTAAGATACTTGATTCGCAGAATGAAAACGGTTATCGAGAGTTGTTCCTTTGAATTGGTCTGACAAAAGTAATTTGTTCACTGAGTGAAAAGTAATTTTTCCTTAAAACTTTGTGAAAATGGATTGGTATTTATACCTGTTCTGTGACCCTAACCTTACGTGTTATTTTTTATGCGTTAAAACAAAATTTGACCTTGCAATTATGTGTCTAATTAATTTCTAATTTATTATTATTTTTTGATTTCTTTTACAATTTACTCATTTATTTTTTAGTTTCAATCATTTCTGATTAAAATTATTTTATTTTTGTTCACTTTATTCATGAACTCTTTTAATTTTTCGTAAATTGTCACTTTTTCGGTCAAATCTTTTGTTATCATGTTATTTCTATGTCCATTCGTGCGTATCTTGGTGCGTTTGTTAATATTTTAATTTAATTTTATGTTTTCTATTTTATATGTTAAATTATGTGTTTTTCTCGCATTTTTAGGTGTTTATTAGATGTTTAAGGGTCCGATTTTGAAATGTGCGTGTTGTATTTGCGTGCTGTTTCCAATCCATTTAAACAAAAGCTTGTACTGGCCCAACATTTGTATGTTTAATATTGAGCATCATTAACATGACAAATGATTTTCTTTATAAATTTCAAAATAAGGTAATTTTATAAAAAAGCAATTAATTCTATAGGTTCTAAGATGTAAATCAACGTCATCATTATTTTGATAAAAACTTTTGGTGGGGAGGGGATGACTGCATAAGCTCCAAAATGTGGGGTTAGCGGCTTATTGCCTTACCCCTTTACATACAACCTTTCTAGCCCGCCAATGGTTACTCGTTGCTAGGCAACGTTGGAACTGCAACCACTGGTTATGAGACCGCCAAAGGTGAGCTCTAACTCTAGAACTGCTAAGGCCGGCCTCATGGTGGGTTCAACACTTTACCGATAGAAGGTCATGCGCGATTTACAATCTTGGCCCCTTCTGTATGAGCTTAAACCTTATGCTAATTCTGTTTCGGGTTATTATTTCATTACTTGTTACAGGAAATTATTAATTCGTCGATACATTATTGTTGGGCTAGCACTGAATTTTGTTTGAATGGATTGGAAATAACACGCAAACACAACATGCAGATTTAAAATCAGACCCATATACACCAAATAACCACCGTTAAATGCGAGAAAGATATAATTAAAAATAGAAAATCGAAAAAACATAAAAATAAATTAAAATAAATAACAAGTGCATCAAGATCCGCACGAAATAACATAAAGACAACATAGTAACATAAAATTTGACCGAAAATTGACAATTTACGTAAAAGCATAAAGTTAACGAAAAAAGTCAAAGAAAATAAAATAATTTTGATCAGAAATGAGTTAAATAAAAATTTAAAGAATAAATTGTCAAATAAAATCGAGAAAAAAATAAAAATTCGAATTAGATTAGACAAATAATATCAAGGTCAAAATTTGTTTTATCGCATCAAATTTAACACGCAAGATTAGGGTCACAGAATAGGTTTAAATACCAATCCATTTTCGAAAAATTTTAACCAAGTAACTGCTCAATCACTCCCCAACAAATATTTATTAAGTAATAAAAGTTCAGGAACATTTCGCCCAGCCGACCAAAGCACTTTCCAATAATAATAAACACATTCGCAAACATACCACAGACATTCAGAAAATCAAAACAAGTACAATGAATAAATTTATTAATGTAAACTCACCCGAAAATTATTTTGCGATCATTAGAAATCCTTCTTCGCGAATCGCGGAAATAGAAAACCGGCCAACTACGTCCTAAGGATCCACTTTATGGAAGAGAAGAAACTCCGCTGAAAAGGACACGATAAAATACCTAAGCAATTCAGCATTGAAAATAAACAAGAAAGCCAATAACACATTTACATAAATTAATGAATGGCTAAAAGATAAATCTTCCCTGTTGATATTTATAAAGAATCACTTCCCGAAATAAAGGTCGATAATTACCCAAAAAATTTGAATAATTACTTGTTACCTTCACCAATGTTCTACTAAGGGAGAAACAACTGAAATTGGTTAAAAAATTTCTAAATAAATCCAGTGTGAATGTTTTAGAAGAACAGAATAATCACTCTCGTGATTGGAACAGGCACACACAAGCCTCTGACAATCCAAAATCATTTCCCCAGAAGAAGAGAAGATTTTCCACTGTAGGAGCCACCCACAACGAAAAGGTTGGCGAGGACAGAGAAAATACACCCCAATAAATCAATAGTAAAAAATGTAAGATTCTGTCCAATCAGCAAATGCCAACGCGACTTAGAACTCTCACCCGTTAGTGTGGGATGAGAATCAATCGGTCATATATATACGTGGCCGATTTATAATGAGCAACATTATTTCGTCGACCTATCTACAACAATGCAGAAGCCAATACAAGAGAGCCGAGACAAATGCAAACAGAACAGGTCAGAGGGAATCCGTATAATTCCTAGGAAAGACAGGTCATCGCAAAGGCAACCGCAAGTCCGCCCAGACCGGGTTGACACTTAACGGATATGCGTTCATGAAGAATTTCAAGTAGAAAGCCCTTCAACAGGTAAGGCCATCCATTCACATAATAACTTAGAATTTTCTTTTGAATATAATTTTTTTTAATTTGACTTATGATTAATTAGCCGTATTAAATTTTTTGTTGTTGTATAAATTTTTCGAAATATTAGTTAACCTCATCATTTGTTATAAACACTAGATTTTATATTTAGAAACAGTCATACCCCAATCATTTACCGACACTAATTTTTGTAATACATTTGCTAAAATTTGGGAAAATGATGTAACCTCCACGTTACATTTTTTGCAGTTAATATATTTCTAAAAAAGAGAAATTAGGGGTTTGAAATTGGCTACCAACACGACAAAAAACTCATTCTTCAGAGGAAATCAAATCATGTAAGGTTAGAGGCTTTAACAGTTTTTTTTTAGAAAATTCACAGGAACATGTTGTAAATGGATTAATAAAATACTTTCTATATGTTCAGATAAGTTATGTGTGTGAGAATGAAAATAAACTGCTCTTATCAAAATAAAAGGCCCAATAAAATGATTTGATAATATTTTACCCCAAAAATAACTTATTGAAAATAATACTAGTGCATAAATGGTAAAACTTGGTGAGGATTCTCGTTTTAGCAAACATAAATGTTATGGTAATTATTAATGCCCGCCCCTTTTAAAGTTGCTTTATCAGTAAATAAACTTTTAGATACAAACCGTAGACTGGACTACGACAATTAATGGGTCATTGACAAAGGTTAACACTCGTTTTATTATTAAACAGCTTAAATAAGTGGAAACGAACCCGGTTTGAAATCGATACAGGTAGAGCAAGATGATTTAGTAATGACGCACCACCCTATAGGAGTAATTAAACCACATCATTAAACATGTAAGTAAGGAGCCCGAAGTGCGAATAAGAAATATTAATCTAATGAATGCGATGTTAATTAAGATGATCCACTATTTCTCGATAACAGGTAACTCCAGCAGGTCATGGAGTGATGTCGATCGTACTACGCTGACGATCCCAATCAGGTTTGCCGGGAGATACCGTCAGACTCTCTGGGGTCGTGGGTACTCCAGATCAAACTATGGTACCCCCGAATGGCCTTACCAGAATTCAGGTGGCCGGGATGGAGATACTGAGCTGCCGAGCATACTAATCAAGAGAGAGCCAGGGAGAAACCCGGCTCGGAAAATTTGTCAGGAAGCGGAAGAAGCGCTCCACAAACACGAGCAACTAAAGCGTCAATACCGGTATTTGGCCAACCAGCAACGGAAAGTTGGCGCATCCCGAGTTCGGATGGCTACCTTGCCAAGTTACGGGGTAGCCTATAACCCAGAGGATCCAGCAATTTTGGAGCTCGATGCGCCAGTCCATCTGGTTGTCCCAAAGCGGTTACTGCAGCCAGATATAAGGGATATACTGGAAGACAGAGGGACGGAAGAACAAGCCTACTCTCGAAGTCGTCTGTCTCGAAAAAGAACTGCGGAGGAACGGATATTGTGATTGAATAAAATAAATGTTTTCTCAATTGTTGAGTTGATTTAATTGTACAAAAAATTCAGTTTAAATAAGAAAGTTTTAATATAATATAAATTCACGAAGAGGTAATAAGTTTTAGTACTTAGATAAGATATAATGGGCAGCCTTCATTCATTTAAGAACTATTAAATGATCTGGATATTGTATTTAATATTATGTATTAATATTACTAATATATTGCAGCTATGGATGCCATCCAGGAAATTGGATCGGAGTTAAAGAAGCTCCGTCAAGAGAACAGTAGTTTGCATCAACAGTGCATTAAACTTAGCTGCGAATTCCAGCGGATCAAAGCCACATGGATAGAGCCGTCCATAGTGAAGCAGCTGTATCAGAGGATAGATGCAGCCCAGAAGCGCTGGCAAGAGAAGAAGGTCTTAAATCAGGCCCAAAAAATACAAATTCGAGGATTAGAGATTGCTGTGGCGGCAAACCAGGAAAGAAGAGCAGTTACTTATCCTCTGGTATTTGCCACGGCAAAAATTGCCTACCAGAGCCAAGCAGATCCAACGAAACCACCAGACCAACCTAAGCCGCGCCCGAGACCGGGACGAGCCGAACGGGAACGTCGGAAGCTGAAAAACAGCACAAGGACTAAATTATCTGTTATATGATTTAAAATATATTGTGTTATAAATAAAAAAGTATTTTCTTCTAATTTGGTTATTTTTACAAGTCAAACGTTTTGTGAATGAAAATAATCCATGTGAGAAGTGAATTACAATTAGCGTAAGTAAGGCATGAAAAGTAAGGGAGCACATACCTTCCATCGGTAGCTCGCTGAACCAGCTGTAGACTGGGTCTTAGAGTTTTGGAAACAAAGCTCACCTTTGACGATCGCAGAACCATTGGTTACTGTACCAACATTGCTTAGCAACGGGTAACCAGCGGCAGGCACATAGTATTGAATGATGGGGGTCAAGGTCCTAGATACCACTAACCGCACATTATATTCAGAATATTATATTCAAACTTCAACACAGAAATCGGAAATCTTTCTCAAGTGTATTTATTATTTCGGGTTCGATTCTACCGTCTGCCGCGAGCGTCGTTTTGCCCGCTTTGCCTTCCCCGGACGCCACTGAGGTCGCTTAGGTATCACTGGTTTGACCATGTAATTTGAATCTCTGTAAGCGATCTGGGCGGGAGCGAATACCAGCGAGTAGGTCACTGCGTTGCCTTCCTGGCAAGCCGACAGTGCTACCTCAAGGCTGTTGATTTGAGTCCGTTGATTTTGGACTATCTGCTTTTCTTCCCCAATCCTTTTTTAGCAGCGGTCAATCATTGTTAGGTCAATTTGGCTCGTGACCGTTCGATCCCCATCGCCCTGATTTTCTGTATTTCCCGGCTCATCTGGATTCATTGAGCGTGTAGATCTACATTTTCTCGGCGGGATTTTATCAATTCTTTGCTAAGTGCTAGGAAAGTATCCATCTCTATGAATAAATCTATCTATTAATGAGTTTCCATAAATCATAATTATTTAATAATAGAGTTCATATAGTTCTGTGCCGTTGGATTAAGAGAGACTTAATTGGAGTTTGTAAAATCTAGTCTTGCTTAATTTATCGTATGTTTGTCGTTATGATCAACTTTATCTTTTTTAATTATTATATCAACTATTAACTCTATTCAACCAAAGTCCATAAATCGAAGATTTTAATTTTATTGACATTACATTTGTTGTTCTCATGGAAGATCCTATCTCCACTGTCCATCGTAATATCGGTAATTCGACTGATCCTTCGGCCTATGGCTTGAATAGGCGTGTTCCGTTGACCGAATCAGACGTCTTGGCACCACCACGTTGATATGAGCCTCCATCTCTTCTAATGCCGGGTCATCTAATTCATAATAAACCACGTAATCTGGCGCGTATCCATTGGTACTCGGGATCAAGAAGCAAATAAGGAAAAAGATTTCAATAGTTTGCTCACAAAAATCAGTAGACGTTGCAGAGTTACTGTTATTTTCATAACAAAAAATTTATTTCCTCAAGGAGGTAGTCATCGAACTCGTAATTTAAATGTTCAATACCTAGTTATTTTCAAAAATCCACGCGACAAAACGATTATCGATTTCTTTGCCAGGCAAGCTTATCCAAACAATAGAAAATTTTTAATTGAATCCTTCCAAGATCCTACAAGTGTTCACCACGGATATTTATTCTTTGACTTTACACAACAATGCAGTGACGATTTACGTATTCGAACAGATACGTGAAATTAAACAAGGTCAACTTGTTAAAATTGAATTGGAAGATGATGTTAGTAGTGTTAAATTTAGTAAACTGTTGGCTCTTAGTTTGGGATTAATTGAAGAATCTTATAGTGAGAAAATCATTGTTGGATCGAGTTTACCAACTATAATGCAAAGAAATATACAAATGATGATTTATACAAATATTATTGAACCAATTCTTGTAGGTGAATTAATTGTTCCTCTTCTTAAATGTGTTTGGATAGAAAAACATAAAAAAGACGATCTTGTTCAATTAATTGAGAAAAATCCAATGTATTTGCCAGTATCATCCTCATTTATAAACAATATAGAAATTAATATTCGTGATGACAGTGGAAAATATATATTTGGTAAACAAGATAAAACTTACTTGACATTACATTTCCGTAAAATAAATGAGTAATCCAGACATTGTAAACTTTAATAGCACCCATCAAAATGGTGGGGATTTACCATATTTTGCAGATAAATCGTACGGATCTGGCTGGTTAAAAACAATTGTTTGATTTGCACTACCTATTCTTAAACGTATTGGAAATTTTGGTATGAAAACTGCTAATGACGTAATAAATAATAATGCTCAAATCATACCTGCTTTAAAATCCAATGCAATATCTGAAATTAAAGATTCTATACCAGCTGTATTGGAAAACCTGCCTTCTGTTATTAACAAAGTTTCTGATGTATTTAATAAAGAACAAAAAGGTGGAACAGTTAAACGTCGAAAAATTAGCAAGAAGCATATAAACAAAAGAATGAAAGGTTACGGAACTATATTCCAGTCATGATTAGCGCAAAATCAGAATTATGCATCTTTGATAGACCATCTCCTCAAGCAGTAATTGAAAATGGTTCTTTTGAAGATATTTATCCAGTGAATTCAATTACAGATCCAGGAAATACTTCAATTCAATTTTACATCAATTGCTCTCAAACTGAATACTTGGATTTGAACGATAAATGAAAGTTGTAAATAGTAACGGGGAAAATTTATCTAATGAATCAGATGTTTCTGCAAACAATCGCTTTTTCTAAACTCTTTTTAAAGATGTTGAAGTAATTTTTAATTCTACTAAAATTGAAGGAAGTAACGATGTATTTTCACACAAAGCAATGATTGAAACTATTATTAATTACAATCCCGATACAAAACATACTTGTTTATTTGAAATGGGTTATGAAGAAAATGATTCTAAAAGAAAAATTTGGATTTCAAAATCAAAACCAATCAGTGTTTGTTCCACACTTCAATTAGATTTCTTTGATCAGTCAAAATATTTATTACCTGGTGTTAGTGTTCAAATTAAATTAACAAGATCCAATACTGAAAGAAGTTTAACATGTACAAAAATAATTCCAAAAATAATATTATTAGATGCAACGTTAATGGTTAGAAGAGTTCGTGTTGAACCGTCGGTTTTAGCTGATCATCAAATTGGACTTGCTAATAGAAATGCAATTTATCCAATTAAAAGTAAGGAAGTTGTTCAATTTTCATTGCCAATGGGTTCTTCTTCATTTTATAAGGAGCAAATATTTGGTGATAGACGACTACCAAATTTTATCTATGTTGCTTTCCAAGTGAATAAAAGATATGGAAGATCATATTTGGAAACATTTTCAATATTTGAACACTTTAATGTCAAGTCTTTAACATTAAGTAAAGGAAATTATTATAGTGAAAAATATAGTCAAGATTTTGCCAATGATAATTATAGTTCTAGTTATATGCAAAGTATTGTTAGGAATATGGGTTATCTTAATAAAAATATGAATTGTGGTATTACCATGTCAGAATTTAAAAATAAATACCCCTTTTTTACATTTGTATAGGCTCCTGATTTTGATCTTAATCAAAGCCAGTTACCTCAAAGTGGAAATTTACGATTGGATATGAAATTTGAAAATCCATTAACTGAATCTGTATCAGTACTTGTATATGGAGTTTTTGAAAAAGAAATTCAAATCACATCAAGTCGTACAGTACATGTTTGAACAATCTTGTTCGACAAACATTGTTTAACAACCTATAAACCAAAGTATTATTAGTTATAGTTAAAAATGAAGTAAGTAATTTAATTAATTTTAGTTCTATTCAGATACAAACTATTGATAAAAAACTAACGGGGAAAAACTTCATTGATGCTTTTCCATTGGACAAAATTCCATATATCAATATCAACAAAGCTTTGATTGTAAATACTCAATCATTTAATCTCAGTGGAGAACATTGGCTTGCAATTTATGTGAAACCAGATAAAATATATGTATTTGATCCGATGGGATTCTATTATCCCCCTTTATTGATATCAAAACTAGAATCAATGTTGGTACCAATTGAATATAATCGAATTCGATATCAAAATCCGTTGACAAAAACTTGTGGCCAACATTGTTTAGCTTGGCTAAAATCAATGAAATCATTGTTCTCTAAATAAATCTTTATTCTATCATTGTGTTTATTTCCTAATGTGATTTAGTGTACATGTTGATTGATAGTGCGTGTTTATTGATTTAAGTGTGGATGTTTTGGTATGTTGATTTTGATTGATCGAAAAATAAATACACATATTTGAATATAATGATAAACATTTTTACAATTTTTCATAATTTACCAAACAGTTTAATTTTTAAGTGTACTTTTTAAAAATTTTTATTATTATATAATTTATTTAGATAACAAAAATAAATAATAACAACAATATGAATAACCTTTGTTACGGATATGGAACAAGTAATTTAAATTTTATATTAAATCAAATTTACTTTATAATTTAGATGATTTATTAAATTACCAAAATGATGGAATTTATCCCCAAAATATTGGAGAATATATTTATCCACAAAGGTATGGAGGATATCATCAACAAAGTTATCCTCAATTCAATGGAAGAAATAAATATTTGTCTGGGAATGAACCAAGTTAGACTTTAATTTTTTTTAATAAAGTAATTTATTAATTTTTAGATACAAATAATCTCCAATATTATCAACAAAGTTATCCTCAATTCAATGGAGGAAATAATTTTAAAAATAATTTAAGTAATAATGATTTAAGTAAGATTTTCATTTTTATTAAATCAGTTTTTATTTTACTTTTAGGTTATATTCAAAATAATGTACAAAATTATCAGCAAAACTGTGCAGAAAATTATACACAAAATTATCAAGCAAGCGCTATGCCTGTAAATAACCAATCAAGTAATAATTTTAATTTATCAATAAATTAAATATATTTTTAGATTTAGAAAGAAATTTACCAATATCTGATTGTGAAGCGACCGATGAAATTAATGAACGAAAATGTAAGTTTTTATTGTTTTTTATTATTGTTATATATTTTTTTATAATATATATTTTTTATAATAATTTACTTTTTTATCTAAAAATAAAGGCTGACCACTTGATTTTTTTATATATATATGTGAAGACAAACCACTTGATTTTATTAAATAAGAGCTCAAAATTTTTTTAAAAATTATAGATACTCGAGGTAAACTCTTGGTTTTTAAATGACATGTTTATTGAAAATTTGTTAAAGATTTAGTTTACTGATAGATTCAAATTATTATAAAACTCGACTTTACAAAAGATAAAAATTTATTCGACAACATTTTTGATTTTCCAAATAGGTTTGATAATAGATTTGTTAGTCTTGACTCCTTTAATAATTATCTAAATTTTATATTTTTTTCTATCCTGTACTTGTTCCTTCAATTAGCTTTCACAATCAATACATGAAAATCTCATTAAAAACCATATCATTATTCATCAAATGAAGAATATCTGAAATATGTTTTCGATCTTCATCTTCAATATTTTCAATCAGAATATTGTAATCATAAGCTTTAAATTAACCGATTCCTAAAAAATAATTAATCAAATTAAAATAAATATTACTTTGAATGTATATGTAATATGAACATTTAAATAGTTCATACTGTATTGAAGGTATTGAACAGGAGGCTTAAATGTCATCCCAATAACAGCTGTTATCTTCTATTATCTTCTAACTATTATCTTCTAGGAGTAGTTCATATATTTTAGACATTCTTGCTTTTTTCATACAAAATTATTTTATATTTATAGTGAATAATCAATTTTGATTGGTTGCATATATCTTGTGCATTTATTTTAATAAATAATTTAATAAAAAAATTAAATAATTTTTATTGATAGCTAAATTATTCCCAAGGTACTGCACGTCAAAAGTACATAATGAAAAATGCTTTAATAATATGAAAGCATATTATCTTAAAAAAATATTATAACATTGAACATTTTATATGCCGGGTGTGCAAAACTACCCAACCCATTACCTATAGCGATTTTTAACCCAACATAAGGATCATTTTATGTTAGGATCATTTTATAAGGATCATTTTATCACAATTTTATGTTAGAAAAGACGAAGTTTTTAAACGACCATTAAATAATGAATTAAATTCAAATAATAAAAGAATACAATTAAGCAGCACCCAAATTGCTTCAATAAGTAATATAAGTACCCCAATTAATGAACCCACAATAGATAATATAAATAGTATTTGGGACGATTTAAATAAAGATATTGGATCAATGGATTTATGGGATCGAATTGTGGAAGAGGTTGAAGCGGTGGAAGCGGACGAAGCTTCTGAAGCGGTGAAAACGGTGGATTTTGGGGATGGAACAATGGAAGAGGTTGAAAACATGTGGCAAACTAATATTAATATAAAAATAGGTGGAAATTTACCGATAATTCAAAGCGACTTACGAGGTACTCATTAAATACTTAGTATAGATACAACTAACTTAAACATTAAGGAAATTATTATTCCTGTAGAGTAAATTAACAAGTGTAGAGAAACAATAGAGGAACTAGTATATGTGAAAATTCAATTTAGAATAGAAATTGAATTCGAGAAAGACAGAGAGATAAAGTTAAATAACATTACTAACAGTGCAATCATTCTTTGATGAAGGCATACAAAAGATAAATGAAAATATTGCTTCAATAACTGAGTTAGGGAGTAGTTGGGTTATTAGAAAAATAACTGAAATTTACTTTATAGTGAGACAAATAAGCAATATAAGTAGATTAAGTGGTAGAAGTTTCATTAAAAACGCCGAAAATATTGACAAATAAAAAATGTTTAATAAACGTGAAAAATAACGATAATTTATGTTTTATTTATAGCATATTGTCAATAATTAAAAAAGATGAGATTGTTAGGCAACATAGAAAAGATAGTTATAGTTATATTAAATATCTAAATGACCCAAATGATATGCCCATGAAATCAAATGGTATGCGAAAATTTGAATCAAATAACGAAGGACTAATAATTAATGTATTTAGTGATGACGAAACAGAAAAATCCGAACACAACTACTTTGTTTTAAAACATCCGTTTTTAAACATAATTCATAGGTCCAAAGTTACAGAAGGAAAAATTATTAATTTATTCCTATTAAAAAAAGGAGAAAATTACCATTATGTAGGAATAACATCGCTCAATAGGTTATTGAATTGTCAAAGTAAAAATATCACAATAGAAAGAATTCGATCTTTATGTTGTAATGGATGTATGAACGGATTTAGATATATGAAAGCATTGGACAAACATGAGATATCATGTATGAGAAATCAGTTAGGGCAGCGCTTCTCAAACTTTCTGTTATTGCAACCCAGTTTACCAACGTAAATATTCTCGCGTCCCCCCACCTTTTTGATCTATCAATAATTATAGTGTCATAATAAAAACGGTCCGATATTCGTACATTTAATTTTATTGGAAAATGCGACTGTTTGCTATAAATGTACAGTAATGTATACGTCTATCCCTACCCTTTATACCAAAGCCTACTAAAACATAGGCCTAAAATAAGTAGTGGGAGGTTGGGGTATTGTCCCGTCTGATAATTCCGAATGCATATGAATTTCGGGAGGTTGTAATTATATGTGTGTGCAGTATGTGGGCAACTAGCGCCGCCTGGTGGTTAGAATCACAAACGTTTGACAGATGTTACCGCACCGCCGCTCGTGAACATAAATTCCACTCGTCTCGTGTTCGAGAATGTAGCTGTGTGGAATGTGACTATCGCTGAGAACGCACAGAACTTCTGCTTACATATTATCAGTATATTTCAAAGCATATAGATGTTCCTAGAACATAGAACCCTATAACTCCAAGCCAGCGATATGTATGATAGAAGAGCGAGACGTACGGTAGCATGTTTATGTCACGTGGTTTGTACCAATACGTACCGTAAGTACAAAAAAATATATTTATCATGCCATTTAATTCGTATCTGAAAATAATAAAGAATAATTGTAGAATAAAAATAGAAATATTTAACAATTTTTATTTACAATTAATCCTTGTTGAATAGTAAATAAATAACAATATTTAATTAATTAATAAATTGTACTTTTTTAATGTTTCTATCTATTTCTGATCAATTTTTCTTATACATTTTTTAGAAACAACAGAGGCATATTTAGAAAATATTACGGATAAATTTTTATGTGGGCGTAAGCGAGCATTGGAGGATTGTGAAGAATCAACTAATGCACAAGCTAGGCATGTTCCAAAAACTAAATCAAGAAAATATTGCGCAGAATACTTAAACTATGGATTTACGAGCACTTAAGTAAATGAAGAAGAAAGGCCATTGTGTGTTATTTGCTCAAAGATTTTGGCTGTTGAGAGTATGAAGCCAAATAAACTTAAACGACATTTGAAAACTCTTCATAGTGAATACGTTAACAAATCCCGACAATTTTTTGAAAGTAAATTAAAATCATATGAGAAGCAAACATTAGTTTTTAAAATCACTTTGTCTGTGAATGAACAAGCTTTACTTGCTTCTTACAAAGTTTCGTATCAAATAGACAGATGAAAAAACCTCACACTATTGGTGAAGAGCTAATTTTGTCAGCTGCAATTGAAATTGTATAAACCATGTTCGGAGAAAATTTTGCAAAAAAATTAAAATCTTTTCCAATGATACAGTTGCTCGTCGTGTTGGTGACATGGCTGAAGATGTATAGACCGAGCTTTTTGCAAAATTGCGTGAAAACCTTTTTTCAATTCAACTTGATGAAGCAATTGATAACAATAAAGATGCTCATTTGATAGCCTATGTACGTTTTTGTGATGGTGTATCAGCTGTAGAAGAATTACTTTTTTGCCAACAGATACAGCAAAGGGCAACATCAACTGCTTTATTTACCATCTTGGATAATTTTATAAACGAGGCAAATATTGAATGGGAATATTGTGTTGGAATATGCACCGATGGTGCTCGTTCAATGTCTGGAAGATTTTAAAGCATGCAAACACTAGTAAAACAAAAATCTTCACAGTGTATCTGGACACATTGCAAGTTCCACAGAGAGGCACTGGCGTCGAAAGAAATGAGTACTGGTTTAAATATCGTGTTATCTACAGTCGTAGCTGTTGTAAATGATATAAAAACGAGACCTTTAAAATCAAGAATATTTTCTGAACTTAATAAAGATATGGGATCAATACATACAGCATTACTTTTTTATTGCAAATCCAGATGGTTATCACGTGGGAAGTTTTTGAAACGTGTTTTTGAATTAAGAGAAGAAATCTGTATTTTTCTGGAAGAAGAAAATCGACAAGAAGCCGTGATGTTTCGAGATACTGTATTTATTATGAAATTGGGTTATTTAGTCGATATATTTGAGAAGTTAAATGTCTTCAATCTTTAACTTCAAGGAACAAATACATATATTTTGGAAACAAATGATAAAGTCAATGCTTTTTGTAGAAAATTGGATTTGCGGCTTAGAAATTTAAAAGAAAAGAAATTGGAAATGTTTCCGAATATAAATGAATTTGTAAAGACTTACAAAACCGAAGAATTACATATAAAGGTGATTTTATTAACTATAAACAAACATCTAAGCATGCTAGCAAAAAATTTTAAAAAATACATTTTTGCTGAAGAAAAATTTCTAGCAAGTTACGAGTGGGTTAGGGACCCATATCACAATGTTCCACAAGGTCTCTCGACTTCTGAAGGGAAACTTTTATTGATTTTACAAAAAACAGTGAAATCAAAAGACAATTTAATAAGAAATCGATTTTTGAATTTTGGGCTGGTTTGGATGACGAGTTTGTGATATTAAAACGAAGAGCTTTCCAAATACTTTTACCGTTTTCAACATCTTATCTTTGCGAAACCGAATTTTCTGCGGTGGCTTCGTTGAAAACAAAATACAGATCACAGCTAAATATAGAAAAATAACTTATGGTATCCATATCTGGTATTACTCCTTCATTTCAAAAACTTTACAATGAGAAACAGGCACAAGGAAGTCAATAATTATTAACAACATATTTAACTGGTATTTGTTTCATACTATAAACTTAAATAATAAATATAATAAATTATTTATTGGTAATATGTAATTATAAACTGTATTCTTATTTTAAATATATATATATATATATATATAAATATAAATTTTTTAATTATACAATTTCTTTTATTTAACCTTCAACAAAGTTTTAATTTTGTTTTTAAATATACTCGCGCCCCCCTTGTAGTAACGCCGCGTCCCACAGGTTGAGAATCGCTGAGTTAGGGACAACTTTATATACTTTCCCAGAAAATAAGTTTATTAAATTCACTGATTGGTCCAAAACCGTAACCCCACATATGTTATATATGTAGATTTCGAATCTGTTTTGCCAATGGACGATGTATACCATAAAGTACATTTACCCATTTCGGCAGGACTTTTATTAAAAAATAATTTTGATGGAAATACAATATATAAAGAATTTATACTTGAAGATTGTGTGGAACAATTTTTAAAATCAGTAGAAAAAATAGCAAAATGTACAGTATTACCGCATTATTATAAAATGGGAAGACAAACAATTAACGAACCTACAACAGATTCAATTTGATACTTGTATACAATGTTATCTTTGTTTGAAAGACATTGTTGATCCAGTGAGAGATCATGATCATTTTACTGAGGAATACTTGGGTGCTCCTTGCAATGACTGTAATATTAATAGAAAAATAAACAAAGTATTACCCATTGTTTTCCATAACTTAAAGGGATACGATATGCACCACATATTAAAATATGGGTTGAGTAAATTTTAAAATTGGGCTTTAGGATGTATACCAATAACTAGTGAAAAATTTATTTCATTAATTGCTCACTTGGGAAAAAATTATCGTAAGATTTATTGATTTTTATCAATTTGTAAACGATTCTTTAGCAAAAGCGATTAAAACCTTGTCGACTTTACCTTTGACTCTATCTGTTTTTACAGGAACTATAGTGGATGAAAAGGGGATCTTTCCATACAATTTTGCAACTAGTTTAGATATTCTTCACAATACTTATGAGTTACCACCGATTTGGAAAGGTGTCACTGAGGCTGAATATGAAAAAGCTCAGATAATTTGGGGTGAAACTAATTGTAGGACTTTACTTGATTAGATGAAAGTTTATCTGAAACTAGATTGTTTTCTTTTGGCTGACTTTTTCCAGAAATTTCAAGCGAAATCGATAGCACACAATAGATCAGAACCTTTAAATTATTTTAGGATTCCCTGAATTTCTTGATCTTCTGCTTTAATGTAGTTAGATGATCCTATTGAATTAATTACTGAAAATGAAATGTTTAGCTTTTATGAGGGAGGTATTAGAGGTGGTCTTACTTTTGATATTAATAATTTATAAGGTGGTGACGGATTTGACGGATTTGATTCAATAATATCTGATTGTTTGACTTTGAATCTTTAATCTTTGTCATATGTGTATACTGTTGAAGTTGATCTTGAGATTCCTTCTGAACTTCATGATAAATTGGATGACTTTCCTATTGCTGCTGAGAAAATGAAACCTGAGGGTTCAAAGGTTGAAAAGTTGTTGCTGACTCATTATCCTAAATATAACTATGTAATTCATTGGCGATTATTAAAATTATACTTGTCTCTTGGTGTTAAGGTCACACATGTTAATCGTGCAGTAAGATTCAAACAGTCTACTATTTTTAAAAAGTAAATCAACATAAACACTGAACTTCGAGCTAAAAGTACGAATACATTAGATAAAAATTATTATAAGTTGTTAAATAACAGTTTATATGGAAAAAAACTGTTGAAAATCTAAAAAAGAGAATGAATTTGCATCTTTGCACAACAGATAAGAAACTTGTGACTTAAACTTCGAAACCTACCTTTAAAAAATCGATAAAAATTGATGATGATCTTATAGCTGCGTTGTTAAATCCGGATTCGAAATGTTTAGATCGACCAAGTTATATAGGACAATTGGTGCTTGACTTGTCGAAACTTAGAATGTATGAGCTTCAATATAAGGAGTTGGAAAAATATCAACGACAATTTAATTGTGAGATTAATATAGTTGCTGGAGATACGAACTCTTTTTTTTCTTCTTGGAGATTAAAAGTGGTAAACTAGATATTATTTTGTCTGAAATAGTTAAGGATAATCTTTTGGATACATCTAATTATCCCGCTATTCATCCACTTTATTCTAAAAAACTTGATTCGGTTTTAAGGGAGAAGGTTTTTTCTCCGAATGGGTTTTTCTCCGACATAAATGCTACAGCTTGTTAGGTAAATCTTCTTGTCTAAAAGCTAATGGAGTGTCATTAAAGGATACTGAGCTAACCCATAAATCTTATAAAGAGTGTTATCAGAAAAACCACTTTTTCTGTACCACAATTTAGAATAGGAACAAAAAATCATAACTTTATAGTTTTAAAAAAAGCAAATAGAACTTACAAATAGGGATGATAAAAGGGTTTGGGTGGGAAAAAATAAAACTTTTGCTTACGGGCATATAAATATATTTGATTTTATAAATGATTCATTTAATGAACCTGATAATGAATCAAAGAATGAATACAAGAATAAAACAGAACCACTTCATACAACAAATAATATAGAAAATTATGAAGAATTGATTGATATAGATGATGTTCAGTTTACAGATGATGAAGAAAAAGAAGATTTTTACTAAATAAAATTTATAATAGAAAAAGGATGTTGTTTTTGTCTTTATTTTTTATGTGTTTTTTTGTTGATTTTTTTATTATGTGTATCATTTTATTATTCAGTGGATAATATATTTTAATTAATAAGTTGTAATAAAAATAAATAACAATTAAATTTTATTTAAATAAAAATAATTTATTAATTTTTCTTGAATGTTTTCTTGATTGCTTTTGCTTTCGAAAACCAGAAACATTATTACACGATCGAAACAATTCTGATAAAGATGGAAGAGCTTTTTCCGAATATGAAGAACAAACTTTCGTATTGTGTTTCTGAATTTTCGGCAACACGGATTTATCAAATGACAGGAATCAACATCGAAGAAATTGTACGGATGCATTACCAATCGGTTCAAGGATCTGATTTGAAATGTTTAGATGACTGGATTGCTTGTGCAGATCCCTCAATGTTGACTTGTCCATTTAGATGTAGATGCTGCAGGGACTACAAAAAAAGAAGTTGTATATATTTTGTTGGCAGAGCTAAGAAGAGCTTATGATAAGCTGATTTGTGACGAATAATTTTTGACGATAAATTTTTGATTTTTTTACGTGTTTATTTTATGTGTTGAGAATTAGTTTTTTATTAAGTTTTTAATTGGTTGAATTTATATTATTATTATTATTATTTTTTATTATTATTATTATTAATATTAATATTATTATTATTATTATTATTATTATTATTATTTTGTTAACGCTAAATTTCATTGTAAAAATTATGTTAAAAATTCTATTTAAAAATCGTGTATAAAATTTCATTTTAAAATTATGTTAAAAATCATGTTAAAAATTTCATTGTTAAATCATGTATAAAAAATTCATAGATAAAATTCTATTTAAAAATTTATCTTAAAAATTTAACTTAAAATGTTAATTACATAAAAAATTAAAATACAAAAATTTTACATTAGAATACAAAAATTTGAATTAAAAAAAATGCACCAAAAATTTGAATTTAAAAAAATGCGCCCAAAATAAATTTCAAAAATTCAAAAAAAAATTATAAAAAAAAATGTGCGCACACAAAAGTTAATTATCTTGATTACATACTTATGTAATCAAGATAATCAGAGATTAATTAAATCCAGTCCTGGCCCAACAAAAATAACAATAGTAATTTACTAACAACATGGTGATAATAAAATCAACGAAAAATTACTTCTTTCAAAAGCATATTTTTAAGACACTAGTTCAGATGTTGAAAGACATTTAGATCAAGTTATTGCGATAATTAAAATTGATTTATTAGAAAGTCGATGTTGATATAATCAGTGCCGTGCTATAACTTTTTGGGGCCCTGTGCATAACATTCTCTACATTAATTTATATAAGATGCGATTTTCGCTTTTTTTTCAAATTGTTGGGCCAGGACTGGATTTTGTTTAAATGAATTGGAAATAGCACGCAAATATAGCCATGTAGATTTAAAATAGGACCCATAAACATCAAATAAACAACCTTAAAAATATGAGAAAAATGTAATTAAATATAAAATCAAAAAACATAAAAATAAATCAAAATAATAACAGATATGCACCAAGATCAGCACGAAATTAACATAAAAATAACAAGATAACATAAAGATTTGACCGAAAAATGAAAAATTCATAAAAGTTAGTAAATAACGAATAAAATGGAATATTTCCAATAAGAAATATCCTATTAAAAAATTAAATAAAATAAATTGTTCATTTAAAATAGAAATTAACAAAATAAGAATTAGATATTACAATTAAAATCAAGGTCAAATTTTGTTTAAATGCATCAAAAAGAACACGCAAGGTTAGGGTCACAAAACAGGTATATATATAATTCATTTTCGCAGAATTTAATCACTTGTGAGCAATCACTTTTTCTCGTAAAAAGCTCAGACTTTTTTTATCAGGAAAATTTCTATTGCAAAGATTCAGGAACGAACGTCTCGAACCACTATCAACAAAATACTATCCGATAATTATCGAAGTAAGGACGAATGCATGCTATGAACAATTTATATATGAAAGCAATTATATGAGTTCGAGTAAATTGCATTTATAATATGTCGAAATTTTTCCGGCCCACAGCCACACAAATCGCAAGTCATTAATATTTTACATAACTATCGAACAGTGTAAGTGCGGTCCATCCTCCTATAGCTCGTGCCCGTGAGGGTATAGTCGTGCGTAATGACGGACACGAACGTCAAATCATCTCATCTTATAGGGGCAGTGGGAAGATCGTTGACTAGTCTTTTGGCTAGCTCCCTTTCACCTATCTCCCGAAAATTCGACCTAAAATTCAGACCACATATCGGTTAAAATTATCCCACTGAGGAGTCCAGGGGACACTCATAAAATCTAAAATCAACATATGTGTTCCTTAAGGAAAAATTTTGGATAAAGTGAAGTGGAATTATCGAGATCAATGCAACGGTCAAAAAAATTTATTAATATTTTAAATCTAAAGTAAAATAAATCTATAATCACGAAAGGCCCATTTCAAATTAATATCTCCACTCAACCCAGAGGAAGATTTGAGGACTCAATCAATACGACCCCGAGTAAAATTCAATATCGAATAGTCATATTAAACTGAGTTGCAAGAAAATCTAAGAATTAATTTTAAATTAAAGAAAACTAGATAGATTTCAGGGATCTGGTAAAAATAAACTTAATTTAAAAATTAATTTATTAAGTAAAATGATTGCCAAAATTATCGAAAAAATTAAATAATAAATTGGAACTTCAATCAAAAGGTAAATTTAATTAAATGAGTTCAAATAAAAGTCAACCTGAAGTCATATCGTGAAAACGTCAGATAGCTCGAACCTTAATAACCACCCAAACTTAGCTAAAGTAACGAAACAGATTTAGCAATACCATCACTCAGAGTCCCGTCAAGAGTGTAAGGATATGAGACATCGTTATTAGTTGTCGGACACAGATACCATCAATCGATCCAAGTAGGAACCAAAAGCATAGAATACTGGTAATTGAACTTTAAAAAATTTTCGTCGCATGATAATTGACAACTATAGTAGAGACAAAACTCCATCAATATAGTGCCTTTTAAAAATTATATTAATTATACCACTCCATCCTTTAAGCATCTAAAATCCGATGAAATTAAACGTTTGAATTATGCCAAATATTTTAGGAAGCCGGAGAGAATCACATTTATTAATACAAATCCGGTATTATGAGACGGATGGCGGATGTTTTATTGGATGTTGCTAGCTAAGTACCCGTAAAATCCGGGCTCGATTAGTCCATCAGTGCTGGCTGGAAGGCAAATGGATGAGTCTAAAAGAAAACAAAATTAATTACCGATCATCAATTACATTCACATACCTAAATGATGGATAAATAATACTATTCCAAATTTTATACATCTCTACTGAAAGCGAATAGCTCACACAGATTATTTAAATCGTGAATGACCGTGAAATGACGCAGTAAAAATTTGCCACGATAATTATACCTATCCAATAAACAAAACATAGTTAGTATTGATAAATCAGAAACACTAATGTAAATAACAAATAAGTCTAACCACCCACTCGATCCTATTCATACAGTGGAATGATGATTACACCCTGTGTGCAGACGGAAATTACAAATTAACAGACGCCCGATTTCATTAAACTTAAAATCAACAAATACTAGCTATGGACATTTTCAAGAAGAATCAATTAGTGAATGGTATAAATTCACGACTGCATTACAACTCCATCAAATATATTTCAAATGTCAAATAACACCATCAACAAAATTACCAGAGGAATGAATCCAAAACGAGCCAAAGCTGACCGATCCTTGATGGAAGCCGACCCAGACTACAACCAAAATCCGGCTAGAGAGATCAAGCACCAAGCGGAAGTCACATTTCAACATCTAGAGTATATGGAACGGAAATTCCGCTGGCAAGCCAACATGCAGAGAAGACGACTTGGTCAAATAAATGCCGACATCACGATTGGCAGGATACCCAGCACTGGGTTTGATCCAAGAGTATGGCATATCATTCAACCTCGACGACCCAGCTCTACTCGAATTTGAAGCTCCGACACATCTAGCGTTACCAAAGCCCATGATCCAGCTCGACCTATTAGAAAACTTAAAAAATCGAACAAATGATGATCACGCATATTCTCGATGACCTTTGTTACGAAAACCAACGAGTGAGAAACTCGACAAACAGATGATTCGGATCTATAGCGTATGGATTTGTTGGAGAAATATATGTTCTCTTGTCTTGACTAAATTTGGATTTTTCAATAACGATCCTTAAATGAATTGTAGAAAATTAATTATTTAAAATATTAAATTACTAATTTTTTTAAACTATAAAAATTCCTTATAAAATAAATGATCTTCTTGATGTATTATAACAAAGATAATAAAGATTATTAAATTAACTATTTATATTCTTATATGTTAATAAATCGGGATTGTAAAAATTTGATTACAGTTTGATAAATATTATGGCGAAATAAGTTGTAGTAAATGAATTAATGTTCTCCATAAAATAGCATGATAAAGGAAAACTGATTTTGGCCGCAGATTTCTGGTAAGAGGCGTGAGGGAATTTTTATGTAATATTACCAATCCAACCCTTAACGCGAAATATTACTCATATAACGGTTTAATAAACTTCATTAACTGAATTGCTCTTGCAATATATGGTATTTTTTGTTAGTGTTTTAAAAATTTGAGGCCTTAGTGGATTGCACATGTGTTGGTACGGCTCTGGCTATTTCTAGAGTTACAAATATAAAATTTCATATGCTTGTTTTTAAATGAAATTTACTTTTCATGGTGTATACTATTGTTGGAGTTATAAGAAAACACGAATAAAAATAATAAAATTTTAAAATTATCAAAATCAATCAAAGTTAATTAAAATTTTGAAAAAAGTAAAAACCAATATTTTTCGTGGGGAAAAAGTGGTAACCGGTGGAAAATTTGATTTTGAAGACGAATAAAATACTATTAGATTGAGATGAGGTATATTGAAGGGTCGGGAGCCCAAAAACAAATTAATTAATTAATTAAATTATTTACTGACGAACCCATTAATCAAAGGCCACCGAGCTGAACGTCAGCCTAATGGGTTTCCCGGAATTAGTAAAATGGGCAATAAATTGTCCGAACGGAAAAATTTGTTTCCCTAGCACTAATCCAAATTAATGGGAACCCAAAATTATAAAAGGAACTGACAACAAAACAAGTTGCCAGTTGGTCGAAGAGAAAAATCTAACGAGTTTGAGAAACGAGTTGAAAGTAATAAACAGATAAAGAAGTCAATCAGATTGGAGTGACTTATTTCGTGAAACCTTTAGGGGGTTTACGACAAGCAAACAATTGTATCTTGTGGTAAATATTTGTGAATAAAGATTTCTTTGTTGGGATTTTGTCTTATTGATCATTGAACACTAGAAGTCGGATTGAGAGACCTATCCATAGACGAATAATTAATATCCCAACCCTATCTTATAAATAAGTTACAACTTTAATCTTGAAACCACGTCTACGATCGATGGTTGCTTCTTGACGACTGACTTCCTTTGTCATCTCTGCAAGTTTTGAATTTTATAAATGATTCAACAGATTCCCAGCGCCGTAAGCAAAATTTTTCATCTGTTATAGATGACTGATTTAAATGCAAAACCTAAATAATTAATGACATCTTGAACAATAAAAAACAAATTAGAATCTGTAAAAAAAATCCCTTCTTAATCAAATATTAGTAAACTTAAGCGTGGACACTTGATCTGAAATAAAGGAATTTATATGATTTAAGAATTCTAGTGCATCTGCAGACAGTGCCTGTAACTTTTTGTCAAATAAAATCAAATCACTGACATAATAAATCTGATGTGGTTCCAAACTCTTAGCGTAATATAATTGAATTTGGTGAAAATCAGGATAAGGTATAAAATATTTGTCATTTTTTTAATTAAGTTAGCAAGGCCATGATCTACCATAGTAAAACATTGCAGTTGCTGCAATTGCGTAACCTAATCCAATGCCTTTATTATAAATGGAGAAATCGACAAATATTCATTTTATTGTCTTTATTCGATTCATGAAAACTTTAACAATACAGATCAACTTTTTGTTATTTTAATGATTTTGTGAGAGATGAAAGATCAACGTTTTCAATTACCAGAGATTTTTCTCAGAATAAATTTATGTGTCACATTTCCTTGTAAAAACAGTCTTATATATTCAGTTGACATAACGATGTACATGCTGATCAATTTTCAATTATTGAATACGGCCGTTCTGACGTTTGATAGTAAAAAAATTAATAAATTATTAATGCAAAAAAATTAATAATAAATGTCAAAATGAAAGTGCAATTTTTTATTATTTAAATTTGGAATGTAAATAAAAAATAATTGAATGTGATGTGATCAATTTTCAAATATTGAATACGGCAGTTTTGACGTTTGATAATAAAAAAATTAATAAATTATTAATGCAAAATAATTAATAATAAATGTCAAAATGAAAGTGCATTTTTTTATTATTTAAATTTGGAATGTAAATTAGAATTAATTGAATGTGATGTGATGCTTTATAGCTAATAAATGCAATTTGGTTGAATTGAAGTTGTTCTTTAAAAATGCTTAGCTTTCAACGATGGAAATTAGAAGATAATTTTGATACAAATAATGATTTATTTCGTTATTAAATAACTGTTTGTAACATTATTGTTCAGTAACATAAAACAATTTTTTTTATAAGTGTATTTGAGTATCAGCTTATGATTTTTTGAAAATTTCGGTTATAAGTGTTCGCTGAGAATGAAGTTTTGAAAATAGTCATATTTGGCAAAGTTACTTACAACACAAAATTTTGGAAAAATGGTTTGTTGGGTTTTTATAGAAAGTCGGTGGTTAGGTCTGACTCCTTGCCCTTATTCATCAATTCAATTAATCCAAGACAATAAGATTTATTTCCAATCTATATATTACAACTTTATTCACAACCTTCACAAAAGTCGATTCAATTCACAATAATTTTGACAATTTCACAATAAATCAATGCGTAGAGATACGTCTTCCAAAAGGAGATGTCCCTGTCTGGTGCGCAATACTTTAATTTGTTTGGCTAACTGATATTCCTTCTAAGATTACCTTCTTTGCTGTACTCTTGACAAAATTCTCTTCAACCAATTGGATTGAATTGCCTTTTCCTTTTATACCCATCTCGCATTCAGGCTATCTGCAAATCAAATTGGACTTGGCATTTTTGACATCTCTCTTTGTAAAACTAAATTAGATACTTCAGGGCTCCCAGTGTTTCCATTTATTTATAATAATTATACTGGTGGTGTGTTTCCCTTTTATCCCGGGTTTCCTTCGTCAACAGTAGTGAGATATAGGCCATTTAAACAAAGACCATGACTCATTAAAAATTTTCTCAGAATCGTTCAAATTTCTCAAGGTCATTAGATGAGTCATAATAATTTTCAAGGTAATTAAAAACTTTTTAAGGTCATAGGATGAGTCATCATATTTTCTCATGGTCATTGGATGAGTCATAATAATTTTCAGTGTCATTCAAAAATTTCAAGGTCATTTAAAATTTTAAAATTCTAAATATTAATTTACTACTTATTTTTATAAGTAGTGTTTTAATTATTATTTTTAATATTATTAATTTACTATAATTATTATTATTATTAGTATTTCTTATTATTATTATTATTATTATTATTATTATTATTATTATTATTATTATTATTATTATTATTATTATTATTATTATAATTTTTCTAATTATTAACAATGTTAACAATGTTACACCAAAATTTTGAAAATAGAGCTCGATGATTGGCATGATCCATTATATTGATATTCACTTTGAAATGTTACAAATATAAAGTTAGGCATTCTTCTATCTCCAAAAATTTGTTCCTTATAGAAAGAAGCTGAACCTTTAGCAATAGCAAATTAAACAATTTCCTTTGTTTTCAATGGATATATTTCATGAGTAGAATTAAGACTCATTTGATGACCGGCTAATACAGAGGGATCAACAAGAACTCTTCTCACCAATAATTTTGCATCGACTAATTGAAGAATTGGTGCTGTGGTAGCACTTGTTAGTGATAATGCAGACTCAGATCTTTTCTATCTAATGTGTACATTAACACCTGGGAGTAAATATTTCGGTTGATCCATAAAATCGAGTTGCAATGATGAGCACATGGTAAATAATTTCGAACCCTTAATCCAATTTTTCCTATCTTCATCTCTACCATAACCCATAGTTTCTATTAGAGCTTTGTGAATATATGTACTGTTACCAGCCTCAATCTGAGAACTGCATCTTTAAAAAGTGTATGAAACAAGAAATTGTTTGGTATTACATCGCAAGGTTCACCCAAAGGTTTTCTATCTTTATCTACAACTTTGATCTGAACAGTTAACAATGTATCGTTCAAATCTAGATATTCAGTTTGGGAACCGTTAATTTAAAATTCAATATCTGTGATAGAATTCATCGAGAATACTTCTTCAAAGGCACCCATTTCAATTACTGCCTGGGGAGATGGTCTATCAAATAAACACAATTCAGATTTACCACAAATCATTTTTGAAATATAGTTCCATGTCCTTTCATTCGTTTGTTTATATTTTTTATGATGTCTGTTACGTTTTTGAAACATACCCGCAACACCCGGTAGAACTTTCCTTAACTCGGATTATGCATTTGATTTCAGAGATGGTAATATTTTCTGCTCATTCATTATCATATCTTTAGCAGTTTTCATATCAAAACTACCAAGGCATTTAAGAATAGGAAGTGCAAATTTAGCAAGAGTTCTCAACCATCCTGATCCATACTGTTTACCAATTAAATATGGTAATTCGCCACCACTTTGGCTACCACTATACATACTAATAATATCGTTATTGGCCATCTAATTTACGAAAATGTACTGTCAAATGAGTTTTTATATCTTTACTAAATTCAATAAATTTACCGCTATCATCTCGAATATTTATTTCTATATTGTTTATACATGATGTTGATACCGGTAAGTATATGGGGGATTATCGATATTTATATTGAAAATTTCAACCTGGTCATGTTTATCAACCCAAACAGATTTCAATAGAGGAACCAAAGAATCACCAACAATTATAGGATCGATGATGTTAGTATATGTGAACATTTGTCTATGAAGTTTTATTATTTTTGGTTCCGTACACTAAAAGCACTTGCCCGAAATTTTTGCCTATCTAATCCCAATGTATTAGCCAAATTTTTATCAAATGTAACTTCACAAACGTTATTATTCAGACAGAATTTGGATAATCCATCTTTAAGAATTTCAATAGTTTTAAATATATGTAAACAATTGAATGAAATATATTTATGTAACTCTTCAAGTGTTTCAATATATAAATCATTAGTAAATGTATATGTTAATATATATTAATATATGATACAGATATTTTGATGTGTTCATTCATAGGCCCGACATCAATAAAATGTTTGAAACGTAATAGGTATTCAGTACCAGAAACAACAATGTTAAGCTTATCACTACCCATTCGCTTGGCATCATCAATACTTTCAAAAAGTTATCGCAAATGGACTAAAATCACAACTAACATTCAATTCATCTTTGAAAAACATACCACAATTTTCATCTAAAATTTGATTCGGAATATGACAATATCGTTCAATATTATTGATTGAGAAAATACCACTACATGTTTTGGGAACACGCTTCTTGTAATTGATTTTACATTGCCAATAAAATGGTAATGTATTGTACACAATGTAAAGTCTTCCAAAGAAACTTCCCAATTTGCATATAAATAAATGGTATTTTGAAGATCAACCATAAATTTACTTGCTTGATTTTCCGGATGGATTAGTGGGCAACTATTGCTCGGTAAAATAGTATAGAAACTCACTTTACTAGATCTTTTGATGATATCCATGAGGGTTTTTGATATCCATGCCATTTGATATACTATTGTTTATCCTTACTCACCTTTTTAGTTTTCAATATTTTCTGAATTCTGAACACTGTAGGTTTGGAAATAACTTGTAATTCCTGTTCATAAAATTTCCCTTGTATTACATTGTTATCACTATCTTTAATAACATACATTACAGGACTCTGTTTAGTATTAATTGTTGTAATTCGAAATACCTTATCACTCCAATTACTATTGAAATTTTTAATGAAAGGTGAAGCAGATATTTTACTAATTCTAGCCAGAATTATTTCCTGCACTGAGGCTTTTGAAATACAACCCAATGTGTGTTTACGTGTTTGCCAGTGGAAAATAGTCATATTAGGGTTGCAAAATCTAGAGTACAAAAATATTGTTACAGATATACAATGAAATCATGGGATTGGTCGACATCTGATTGGCTAATGATTGATTAAAATAACTTTTTTCCTTTTATTTCATTTTTAAAATAGAAAATATGTATGGTAATCCGATGACATATAACATTCGATATGGTAAATTATTTTTTAATTTATTTTCTTTTATTATTATTTTATTTAGAAGAATATGAAACCCTGGTAATTGGAAGACAGCAGTATTATTATCCTCAAATCAATGATATAATGGATTAGCCAGCATCAATGATTCCTGAGCTCATATTTAATGAGACGAGAATACGGATTTCGGAGCTGATCAAGAAGGGTCTATTGGACAATAAAATCAACACGATAGAAGCGGAAATGGCAACTGAATACCCATGTATTCTCGATTGTAATTGCGGCAATTTCCGTTACCAGCGGTAAGTCGAATGGTGCCTCATCAAATCCGTAAGGAACTTTTGAAAACTCCAACTTTTACGACAATAAATGTTTTGTGTTACATGTTTTTGATTTGTTTTTGGTTTTATTTAGTATTAAGAGTTAGTTATAATAATAGTATTTATATGTTTTAATAGTAATAATTTTATTTAGTTAGTCATTGCTTTATATAATAAACGAAATAATAATAATAATAATAATAATAATAATAATAATAATAATAATGTAACACATGATAATAATAATACAACACATAATAATAATAATAGCAATAATAATAATAATAATAATAATAATAGTTAGTTATAATAGAAATAAGTAATATAGACTTGTCTAGAAATACATACATGCAACATCGATACAACAGCGATTCTGATTGGTTAATCAGTATTGAGCAAGGGTAAAAAAGCTTGTCACCAACTTATAAAGATCAGAAATCCAACATGACCAAGAAAATAGTTCAGATGTTCTACAATTATAAAATGTATCCAGTAAAATTCAATCGAACTCAATTTCAATCTCTCGCTGGGATGAAGCATGTACATGTAATAATCAATAAATCTTTAAAAATGTAGTTTTTATTAATAATTCAGTTAATAACAATGAATAATACATTTATTAAAATTTATGATAAACTTTATTACAGGTATATATGACAGATGCTCCAGTTAATATTTTTAATAAAAATTTACAATTTGAAATATAAATATCTGAACGTTTGGCTTCTGCGACAACTTGAATAATTGATACCCATCCACCGTTTGCTTCTATCCATGGATCAATTTTTGTTTCTATTTTTGTTTCTAATGATAAAAATAAAATAATAATATAAAGTAATATACCTCAATGGACCATTGGAAATAATTTTCATAGTCGGATCCTGATTTTAATATCATGTGTTTCATATGCATTAATCCTACTATTATTCGCATCCATTTATTATTTTCATCAAACATATAACTAAATATCGATTGGAATGAATTTTTCTTTCTCTTCAATGTTGACAAATTGAGAATGGGCTAAAATGGGATATCTTCTACGATTTTCTCGGTACTTTTGACCATGAATTTTATGTTTTTAATGATATCATCATCATCTCCATTATTAAAAACCAGCTCATTCAACAGAATTATAAAATATTTAGTTTCTGGCATTTTATAAAAATGTTTGGAGTTGTAAGCTTATTTATACTATATTCGACAAATCAGAATCATGCACGGATATTGCATTTAACTTGCAATGTCTTTATTTAAGAAAATAGGTAAAAATAAATAATGGAAATGTATATATTGATGATTTGTTGTCACTGTTTTGCATAACCGGTTGCATAGGTTTCATTGGATGATGAACTTCTTTCATTATACGATTGAACTGATCAGTTGTTTTATTAGAATAAGCTTTTATACTATATTGAACTTGATTTAGTTTTTTTTCATTAAGTTTTCAATTTTCATTCAACTTGAATATTGTTGGGCCAGAACACAAATAGCCTTGAGAATTGTTTAAATGCATCAGTAATACAGTACGAAAACCCAGCACCAAGATAACTTAAAATATAAAATACAACACCAACTAAACATTTTAAAATCTGAGAGAATATAAATAAATATAAAATCAAAAACATAAAAGTAAAATAAAATAAATACAAAATGCATCAAGAACCTCATCATCAACTTGGTTGAAATATTGATTTTCAGTCTCACTTGGAGACTGATAGTAGTAGTGTGCGTTTCAGCTATCTGCATGGATGACTGCGAACTTGTTGATTGGTAGATTAGTGCTGTAAATGCCATGAATTGTGAACTATGCTACTACGAGTTTTTCAATGAATTATGAATTATGCTACTACGAATTTTCAATATATGATGAATTATGAATTATGCTACTACGAATTTCCAATATATGATGAATTATGAATTATGCTACTACGAATTTCTATTATATGCTTACAAACTTCCGGCGATTATTTCATGCATTCGAGGCTTTTATCCAATTGATATGGTAATTTTCATTCATTCCTTTTTCGACCCACAGCCAAAACAAATTGTAAGTTATTAAACTTATACTCAAATATCGAACTGTGTAAGTGCGGTGTAAGTCCGCCAATAGTTCGTGCCCATGAAGGTTCCGGTGTGGGTAACGCAGGAGCCCGAACGTCAAATAATCGAACTAAATAGCGAAAGAGGATAGCTTGAGAGTGGGTCTTTTGGCTCAACTTTCTTGCACTTAATTTCGATAAAATCGACAAAAATCTTTAACAACATTCGGCTCAAAATCACTAACACCGAGTAGTTCAGTGGGCCCTCATTAAATATAACATGAACATACATAGATCTTAAGGACAACCAGAGGGAAAGGGTAGCGGGGAAAATTGCAAAATCGTTGCAACAGTTAACATGAATAGCCATCGGAAAAAGATTAATCCGAACGACTAAAATCATGAAAAATAATGTTTTAAATAATATCTAAGAATTTAAATAAATTATGTTGAATTGAGACGGAAAATATGGGCGGAACGCTGCTCAAATTTTTCGAATCAATGAAAATACTTGGTCGAAAACTGTAAATACGGATGGATTACGGAGAAATATTTTTATAAAGCTGAGGAATAAGGACGAATCCCTACAAAAATCTTAATAATAATAATGATAATGGTAAGGGTGATGGTAATTATAATAATAATAATAGTAATATTAATAACAATAATAATATAAATAAATATAATAGTTAACAATAATGATAATAGTAAGGATAATGGTAATTATAATAATAATAATAATAATTATAATAATAATAATAAATATAATGGTAATTATAGTAATAAGAATAATAATAAATGTAATAGTAGTAACAATCAATAAAGCTAATACATATAATAGTAACAATGATAATGCTAGTAATAGTAATAGGGAACATTGTAGTTATAATAGGGATAAGGGTAAGAGAGATAGTGTGTGAATATTTAACATAACAAAGGGTTTTCAGGCCATAGAATAATCATCAACACGGACGACGATAAGAAGGACTATGGGAATGGATATAAAAATGAATGATAAGATAGTATAGGTTAACATTTGAAGGGGGTAGGAAAATAAGGGGACCTAAAAATCGAAATCGAGCACAGGCCTTCTATCGGCAGCTCGTTGGACCCAAGGATCGTTCGGTCAATTATAGCATTAGCAATAACGCTCACTTTTTGCGGACGATCCACCCACTCGAACACAGCTCCAACGTTGCTTAGCAACGGGTGCCGAGTGGTAAGCGAAAGATATTTGTATGGGGTTTATTCTGGGTAACAACCATATTGTTTCAAAATATCAACACTCAGAAACCCACCAATATTGATTTTCTTAATTCATTTTTGATAATACCAATGGTCTGATTTATATATAGAATATCATCATATATTTAGTTCCTGAGCTATTTTTAAAGTCTTATATGTGAGTTCAAATCGGATTTCTAAATTACTCATTCTTTCAGATAATGTTCTGACTGGAGTTTTCAAATGTCTAGGCCTATCTATCATATTCAAAATATTCATCAACACGGCTGTATACACATCTTGTTGAATTTTTACCTTGAACGGTTACAACAATTGAGTTAACCATTTTAAAATCTATGTAAATTAATATTTATTGTTTATAGCTAAAAGGTTGTGTGTGTTTAACTTCTCATTGGTTTAAATTAGTATAAAACTAATTTTTATTTCAATTTTTATCAATATAATGGTTGTTATTGTACGGAGCGCAGTTCAAGCTATGAACGAAATTGAAAATTATGGTAATTAATTATTATTTTTATTATTTTTACTTGTTTTGTAGATGATTATTTTAAAGTTATCAAAGAACGTATGGACTTCTATTATCCTTATATTCATGAAATATTGAAGGATAAACCAGCATCAATGATTCCAGATTTGGTCTGTAATCATACAACTTTATGGATATTTTCCGTAATCGATGAGTTCCTATGGAATGTTTAACAAAACAAAATGTTAAAAGATATGGAACCCGAATATCCATGAGGTGATGGATGTCATTGTTGTGCTGCCCGATATTGGAAGTATATGAAATGGGCTTTGAATAAAGCTCTTCAAAAATATAATATTCTACCATATATCCTGATCATTCCGTCAAAAATATTTGTTCTTCTCACCTATCAACGCCATTAGAGCTTTTTTTATTCTTTCTTCATCAGTGTGAATTTTATTTATAAATAAAGTTTGAATATTATTGATCTTCATCATCTTTACTCCAATTTCTTCCATTATAACAATACCACCGATGAATTCGGGCTTTATCTCCTTTACAATAACCATTGTAATAATTTTGGTCAGCCGATTCCATAAGGCTGGTATAGAACATACATCACATTTATTATTCACCTCCATTTGAAAATACTCCACATCATACTATAGCACTAGGTGTAAGGTTTGGTTTGCCTATTTTCTGCCACAATAGTTGGCTCATAACTGTTACTGATGCTCTTGAATCTTATGACATATCTAATTATGTATTATTCAAAACTATTATACTCCAAATATTTCAATCTTTTGTCTGAAACATTCTTCGTCACAGATTTCTTATTTCACAATTTATCATCTTGTCTCCACTGACGAAATGAAACCTATAGAGTCACTAATGTTTTTCCCGTCATCTCTCATCGTAGTATATTTCTCATGAACATTGTTTCTTTCTTCTATATCATCGTGAGATATCCTAAAATCTTTACTGTTCTCACTATAATCTTGTCTTTCAAATTTTGAGTCTTTTTCTTTAATTCATGTTATTCTTTGATATCGTTGGGGAACATCTTTCCTTACAATAAAACAGCCTCGGAACCCATGACTCTCCTTGGCACATGTTCGGCATTTATTCCTCAGTTGGCACTCATATCTTCTATGTCCCCTTCCCACAACCGAAACAATCACCGATTACTAATTTTTAGAGCTTATGAATGTGGAAGTCCTTCACTTTCCCTATATAGTCTTTTTGCTTTGTTTATTTTTTAGAAACATTTTGGTATTTTTTTTTGGCTATTTTCATTAAAATATATAGAGAAAAAGACAATAAACACACAAGGAATGGTAGAGTATTGAACAATTTTTTAGAAATCTGGAAAATAATATTTTTAAATAAAAATTAATGTTATGCAATAATTTGACTAAATAGTTTTTTGTGTAATTTAATTTATCAGTAGAAACAAAAACTTCATTTGGCCGCCGTGATATATATCATTATACTTAAAATTTAAATTAAACAGAATATAATTTGTTTAAAACTTACATTTTCATCATAAAGAAGTATAAATAATTTAATTCAAGCGTGATTTAACAATATTTTAAAATAATGAGTTCAGCTGTGAACGGCATTGTTTATGACTACGATGGGTTTTCTGCATCAGAATTATTTAATAAAAAAACAGGATTAACCTACAAGTTATAGATTTTAATTTTACATTAATTTTATAATTTTTTTATAGTGATTTTATTCTTTTACCAGGTTATATCGATTTTCGCTCCGAAGAAGTAGACATAACTACGAGGATTACAAAGAACATGTATCTTAAAACTCCATTAGTTTCTTCTCCCATGGACACTGTTACAGAATCAAATATGGCTATTGCAATGGCTGTAAATATTAAATTTTTATTTAACTATTTCTATATTTTACGACATATAACTTTTAATTATAAATATTACTAGTTCTGTTTTGATTCGTTTTTCTACATTAATCTTTACATATATTATGCTATAAATAATAAATAAATTTGCTAATAATTAAGATATTTTATTTTTAAACTTGAAGCAATATGAGCCAATATCTGACGTGATTATAAAAATTACTGTTAATAAATTTAGCATAAATTTGCTTAAACATGCTTTAATATTTAAATTTTAAAGTTAAAGTTCAATTACATCATTACTGAATTTTCCGTTATTCTTATCATATTAATTTTTATATTCTTAAATGGCGTGAAATCTTTTTCGTTTATAATATTTTAAATTTCAGATTTCAAATTTATTGAATAAATTATGTACTTTCGGAAATTATGTACTTTAGAATTGCTATTAATTTCACTGGTGGTACAACTAATTTAATTTTGCTTTAACTAATAAATTTACTGGTATCAAAGTATATTTTTTGCCGATTTTTTGAAATTTATGTATAAGTACTTACAAATTATTCACCGAGAATACATTTTTGTAATTAATTGAACTTTGATATTTAAATTATCAATACACTGAATCGGTTTTCTGGCCTACTTTTGAGCACCCCTTACTAAATATTAAATGTTTCACAATTCATAAAACTAAATAAAGCGTGATGTTGCAGTATGTGTAATTATTATTAAATTTCAATTAATAATTTATTTTTAATTAAATTAATTAAATTATTATTAATTTTTAATATTATTTTATTTTTTAATATTATTTATTTTTATTAATATTAGATTATTTATTTAATTATTTATTTAAATTAAATTTATAACACGTTAAAATTATAATAATTATTACACATACGTAATTGGTTGTTATTTTATTTACAAAATCCTTATTACAAATACACTATAAATTATAACAATAAAATAATAATAAATAAATTTAATTATTATTATTTTTTAATTACTATTATTATCTATTTAATTGTTTATTTATTTTTATTAATATTAGATTATTTATTGAATTATTTATTAAATGATTTATTTTAATTTAGTTTAATTAATAAATTTTTAAAAAATTAATCATAATACATACTAAATGGGTAGTCAGTTTATATACAAAATTCTTATTACGAATAATGATTAAATAATGATTAAATAATAATTAAATAATAATTAAATAATAATTAAATAATGATTAAATAATGATTAAATAATGATTAAATAATGATTAAATAATGATTAAATAATGATTAAATAATGATTTAATAATGATTAAATAATGATTAAATAATGATTAAATAATGATTAAATAATGATTAAATAATGATTAAATAATGATTAAATAATGATTAAATAATAATTAAATAATGATTAAATAATGATTAAATAATGATTAAATAATGATTAAATAATGATTAAATAATGATTAAATAATGATTAAATAATGATTAAATAATGATTAAATAATGATCAAATAATGATTAAATAATGATTAAATAATAATTAGATAATGATTAAATAATGATTAAATAATAATTAAATAATAATTAAATAATAATTAAATAATAATTAAATGATAATTAAATAATAATTAAATAATAATTAAATAATGATTAAATAATGATTAAATAATGATTAAATTATGATTAAATTATGATTAAATTATGATTAAATTATGATTAAATTATGATTAAATTATGATTAAATTATGATTAAATTATGATTAAATTATGATTAAATTATGATTAAATTATGATTAAATTATGATTAAATTATGATTAAATTATGATTAAATTATGATTAAATTATGATTAAATTATGATTAAATTATGATTAAATTATGATTAAATTATTCTTAAATAATGATTAAATAAATTCAAATACAAATAAATATTAAATTGAATTATAATATTTACGCTTTATTTCTGGCAAAACTTTTGGAACCTGGGGTAACTTAAAGTTTCATAAAGTTTTTTAAGGCTGGGTTACAAATTTTTGACACTGTCATAAGTGTCAAACACGGTTAAACCAAAGCAAACAAATAAAATGATTATATACCATGTTGAAAGAAAACAAGATCCGAATGTGTTTGGCTATTTGCTTAGATTTTTGCGGTCTGTAGTTTTTTCCAATCTCTAATTTATTTAGTAAGTAGTAATTGGGTTACCAAAACGTTGGTCAGGTGGAGCTGAATTAACTCCAATAAAGCTCAAATACAATAAGCTCGACAAAAAATTACATAAAAGTCTTTGGCAGTTAATCTCAAAATTTTTACGAAAAATTACGGTATTCATAAAATCATTTATTTTAGTTCATCTTCAATTTCTTTCAGATATTTGTTTATTCAAAATACTTACTCTAGTTTAGCATAGAGTAGAGTAATTGTTATTTGATATATTTATGTTGCTTTTTATAATTTGTTTTTGTAACCTTAATATCTGATTATAAATGGTGTATGTGCTACATAACCTATGGGCATTTTGTATCATTTTACCACAAGCAATGAAATGTTTGTATTTTCTAAGCAAATTTCTAATAAATAATCTATCAATTGTTACCTGTAAATAACTATGTAAGCGAAATGAAATATTTCGACCTAAAATAGGTCCTTATCACTCCAAAACAAAATCCAACAAGTCTTTTGCTTTCTGTTTCTTTTCTGATTGTTTCTTTTCCTTCCCTCAAATGTTTTCAAAATATATATAGATTTGAATAAATTTCTTAAATATTTTAAAATTTAATTTGCATATATTAAAATCTGAATAAATCCGAATAAAATATTATATTGATTCAAACAAATTTAAAAATATTTTAAAATCCAATTTTCCAATATTAAATTTAGAATAAATGAATACAATATTTAAATTTTTTTTGCTAAATTTTGTTTTTTCGTAATTTTGAATTTATATATATTTTATTCGAATTTTTTCAGATTTTAATTTTGTCTTGGAGTGATGAGGAATATTTCATATTTCATTTTATGAATAAACACTGGGGAAATTGGCTTACAGTTTCTTACTTAAATTATATTTTTAATAATGACTCCGCTATCGACCAAAAATTTGTTAAATGTATAAACGATTCTTTTTAATTTCCATTTGATTTTTTTTTCATTTTCCTTATATAATACTGAATTTAAAATGTTTTTTTAAATTTTTTTAACATAACTGTTTAAAAACTATTCAGTTATCTGGAGGTATTGGTATATTACACCACAATTGTACTATTGATACTCAAGCAAATGAGATTAGAAGAGTGAAAGTAAAATTATTCTAACAAATGATCAATCAAAGTGCTTGCAATTCAGAAATACGAACAAGGATTTATAGTAGATCCTGTGGTGATGTCAATTGACAATACAGTGGGCGAAGTCATGAATATTAAAATTAAAAATGGATTCACCGGTATTCCGATTACAGATAACGGTAAGCTTGGAGGAAAACTAGTCGGCCTTGTAACATTGAGAGATATTGATTTTTTACCGAAGAGTAATTGGGATCTCAAAGTTTCAGAAGTAATTTGAAAAAAACCTAGTAGAAGAATTATCAATTATTTTCATTGAACAGGTAATGACTCCATTTGAAAATCTAATAACTGCTCCTTATGGAGTTGCGTTACATGAAGCTAACGGAATATTACAGCGCAGTAAAAAAGGTGACACTCAACAATGTCTAAACTTTTGATTAGTTTCATTTATAGGTAAATTACCAATAATTAATGAAAACAGAGAACTAGTTGCACTTATTTCTCGTACTGATTTGAAAAAAAATCGAGAATATCCCCTTTCTTCTAAAGATGACAGGTAAACTATGCAATAATTATAGAGTTATGGGAAAAATTTAATTATAAAAAAGATCCTAAAATTAATTGAATTGAGATAATAATTTAATTTTGGTCTATTTTTTATAAATTTCTTGAATTTTTAAAAATTTAAAACTTCATTAAATGTTGGGGTTGGGTCGGTTATAATCGATAAATAACAATAAATCATAGTTTAAAATAGTAGTTTAAAATTACTAGTAATATAAATATAACTAAAATTAGTAATTATTAATTACTATAAATAATTATAAATAAATGATAATTAGTATAAATACAGTATCATTTTTTATGATTTACGACAATAAACTTAAAGCAATTTTTAGTTAAAATTGTAGTTTTTAAAGGTTAACTTGTGTGGTACGAATATAAACCTACATAGAATAAGTTTGAAACAACGAGTAAGACTCAGTAGTATAAAAAGAGATTGAATTTAAAGTTGAGATCAGAATTATCGGAACGAAGCCAATAGTAAATTAGGTACTAACTGCTTTAGTTATTTTATATAAGATATCATTAATATATCACTAATCTTATTTATTTTGGATTTACAACCGCTCGCAAGTATCGACCAATTCGTGGTGATCTACTTGATTCGGAGATAAATTGCTAGAGGGAAATTGATTAGGAAACGTTAAAATGACCTTGTTCTAATCGATAGCGTAAAATCAGGGATACCCACACAATCTTGTTTCTTTTCTTTTTTGATCAGCGCTGTGAGTACCAAGTAGCCCCAGCGTTTGACGTCTTACTTCTGAGGACGGTTTGTTACAACCGATAATCTGTCTTATATAAATTTGTTCGGCATTTTTGGGAACATTTTGTAGTTTGTGTATAAAATAAATATATTTTATTTAACAAAGTTGTTTGTCTTATTTTCTAAACCATATCGAGTATTTATTTACCTACACGCTAGAGAAAGATTTTATCGTTGGAGTCAGGTTTGTTGTCATTTGTTACAAAATTTGACAATTCTCATGTGACAAATCAATAGTTTCAATTTCATGAAAAATTAATTATTTAATTAATTAATTAATTGAGGTATGCCTGTATTACTTTTTAAATATTTTAATATATTTTTGGTTTAAAAATTTTATATTAACTTTAAAATTTATTATATGAACTTCTTTTGGTTTTCACCTCTGATTTCTTTTCATTTTTTCAGAAATTTATATAAAATAAATTCTTTGTCCATTAAATTTTTTATCCAGGTTTAAATCGTTTTTTACTCTAGAATTTTATAATATTTTAGTGTTTACATATGCCAAATTACCACTCTTAATATTGGCAATAAGTATCAACAAGCAAGATATGACATTATAAATAATCTGATAAACAACTTAAATAATATTTATACATTTATTTTGCCGAAAAATAATTTTTACTCATTTTGAATGCTTTTAAAGGTATTTAAAGGCACTTAAAACATTAATTGTTTTTGAACGTCTAAACGAGTAGAATGTATTAGTATAACAAAACTAAAAATTCAAAAAAAGTTAAGGAAACCAATTTAAAAAACCTGATTTATAGTTTGTAATTGAAAAATTATTTTAATTTTAAAAATCTAACAAAAATAATAATTAGTAAAATTCAACAAGGATTCAATAATAACATCTTCTGTGCATAAGCAATAATTGTTAAAGATTTATTAATATTTGCATAGGAAAAAACTTCTAAATTGACAATCACGTAAAAATGAATATTTAATCAAACTTTATATCATATTCCTATGCAATGCAAAGTATATAAAGTTTCCCCTCTGAAATCTATAATGATATTTAAATACCTTTTTGACAGTATAGTACTGTGGTGTTTTTACCTATTGAAGCAACATTATATCGTATGATTTGTGGATTGGCATTGGTTCAGGCTGCATAACATTTAATCATCCTGTTTTCTTTCTACTATCCAGTTTTCTGTTAGATGGTACGCACACCTATAAGTCATCATCTACATAAATCTTTAAAACTCTTAGAGTGGAAATTTATCCACGAGTAATTCAATCACAGGACTACATTAAAATTTCTGCAGTAAATTATTGTTTCTTTTACCATCCCTTCTTTCATCTTTTTTTCGCAACACTTGGTCTCCAAATCGGTACTCTTTCAAACTGAATCTAGTTCTGCAACGTTTATATTTCAATGGTTGTCACTTTTTCTAACCCAGGCTGCGTTTTCCACTATATATTCATTTATTGTTTCTTTTCTCATCTCTTCTTTCATTTCAAAATCTCTTCCAAATTTCATAAAACGCATTGTCGAAAATGCTGTATCCTTCAGAGTTCTTGATATTCACTGCTTAATATCCACTCCTAACACCAAGCTCCTCACATCTCACCAAAAGACTCTGCAATCACTGCTGCCGCCTACAGATCAATTTCATTTAATTTGATCACCCGATTCAATCAGCCATAACTTAATTCAGTCTCGATTATCACTCTTTATCAATCAGATCATACTAGATATCACCATCCAAAGTTTCCCTGATCACACAGAGCCTTCATCTAATAGGATAGTTTCCATTAAGTTTTCCGCATATGGAGAATAACATGTGACGAGTAATTTTAACTTCCGTTGGACGAAATTTCACCAGCCCTCGATTGTAATTTTAATATCAAGCTTTCACAACTACTATAGGTACCACTAGTTTAGTCACAAGACCATAACGAGTTTAATGACTTCCTATTTCACTAATAATAAGTTTCCTCTTATCAATAGCAATGTTATCGATCGGTTTCACTTTCGATTCTGCCATAATGACTTACTCATCACCAATGACATATCTTGAGAGTGCAATTAAAAATAAATCTAATATGGTACAGCTGGTTTCTGTTTCGAAATTTCTGCTATTTCCAAAGATTTCTCTATAGGAGTAGATAATTTTTTCAAATTTCAGGACTGTCTATTTTTCTCCATCGAATGTTGCCATAAAATCCTCATAATCTAATTGTGCTTGCTTTTGTTTCATCAATTGATACACCACCAAAACATCCAATCCCATCGAGCCTTAAAGCAAATCACAAACCAGCGACGAGATTTTTTATTATTGAACACTTAAATATTAAACTTGCTCCTGGATAGATTTTTAAACCCCCACCCTAGAAAAAATTCCAAAGGATTTTTGGCTTGAAAAAAAATTTAGGGGAGCTGGGTCTTAGTTTTTTTACCAAGCCAATTATCCACGGGGCATAGTTCTCATTGTACACTAATACTATATTGCACCGAGTCTCAATATGACATTAAACTCTTTGACCATCCACAGAACACCTCTAGCTTCACTTTGTCCTCTCTAACAACTTATTGAAACGATCGTACAGAAACTTACTATCCAGTGCACGATTTTTCGTTTATTTAGAGTCTAACAAGCACTTGCGTCAACCCACAGATCAATAGAACAATTTTAGTATAAACAAATGATTATTGTAAGACATTACAATATCACATATGATGTTAGTATATAATATATTATATCACTTGGCTTAAGGTGATTTAGATATCAAATTATTTCGAGCTTCCTCTTCCACAGTCCTTATTTCACTGGGAAAATATTAGTATTTTAGCTTACAGAAACTATTTTGTATATAATTCCAATTTCTAAATTTTATATTTAACTGGTAAAAAACCTGACATAGAAGGAAGCATTTTATGGATAAAAACTATCAATGATTGAATTGGCATTGTGCGATGTAACTAGTGAGGTTTGTTTGTGGGTTTATAGTTCACATTATAAGATTGTCTTCGATTCTTGTTGTTTGAGCAATGTTTTATTAGTGGATTTCAAGTCCTGCTTTAATTGTGCTTGAATCTTTTTTATCAATTTATATGTCAGTTGTGTAATACCAAATACATATGAATGATTACTCATCATCTCCGTACTCGAGTTTTAGATCATCATCGACTGAAGAGATTTATTAGTATTAGTGAGTATTGTGATGGATTAAAGAAGTGTATGTACAAAAAATTATGTGTCGGTATTTGTACTGTTTTATTTGAAATGGTACATGAAAGGAAACTGACTCACAAGATGATTTTAATGTATAAATGTAAAAATTATTAAATTAAATAAAAAATGTTTAAATTTAACATTTTTAATAGCTTTATTTTAAATGAATGTTTTCAAATAAAATTTATTTTTTAATAAAAAAACCAAATTAATTAATTGGTTTATTATATTTAGGATTTTTTTATAATAAGCTCGAATAAGCTATTTAAATTTCATATTTAAAATTTATATCATTTTCTTTTCTACTTGATAATGACAGTACACTTATTTTAATGTTATCGTTATTTAATTATGAATTATTTTTGATTTTCTGGAATATCCGATGATTGAAAATTTTCTCATTTTTGATTTATCGACTCAAAACTACTTTTTCTATGTCATTCTGGTTTTCGAATGATTGTCATAACATTTAGAAATCTTGAGTTTTTAAGCCATTTTTAAGAAAGTTTTTTAAATTATAAATAATATTCCAGTGTCAAAATATATCCCCAATCGAAAATTAAACAATATTAGACTGTAGTGTATTCTTAAAATAAGTACAGTTAAAAATGTCATTTAATGTATTATTTGAATTTATTCTATTATTTCTTATACATCTTTATATGTAAATCATAAAAGACTAAGAAAAAGGTTATTGCGCCAATTTTATATTTGCTTTAATAATACACTGTAATAATACACTAATATATTTATTAACAGCATAAAATTGACGACAATTTTCTTATTGTCACATTGTAAGTTTTATTTTATCTTAAGTTTCATATTTATAGCTTTTAGCTTTCATTAATATTTTAGTTGATGTGCTAGTTTAAATTTTTAAAAAATTTTACTTCTAGTTTATTGACAAAATACATTAAACTGTTACTTGTTTTTGAAAAGATATTATGCCTACTTGTATTTTGACATCCCATTAATTGAAACCTTTTAGATTTTTAAAAAAAAATTTCATTTTTTGTTTCTGATTGCAAATTTTGTTAAAATTTCTTAGTGGTGCAATATCTTTTTTTTAGGTTAGCAATTTATTAATTTTTATTAATGTTTAATTAATATTATTTGTAATTATAATAGCCCAATTTCTGACATGATTAATGCATTGCTAATGACTTACAGCAGTCGTATTGAACTAAAACAGTTTAGTGGACTAAATAAAATGAAATATTGCAAAACAATCAAACAACCCGATCGAAATATTTCATTACTTAATAATTAATGTTAAAGATTTTTTTAAAATCATTTGATAATTTTTTATTACGACTGGTAATTTGGTCGATGCGCATCGCAATTTGATCAGTCAAGTTTCCACCAACTAACCTGTTTCTAACCTTCAATTTTACTAATTTTAATTTCAAAAATAAATATTCACGTCGATGTGATCAAAAATGCAGTTGTAAATTACAATTGTGGATTTGGAGTCGGAGTTATGGAGTCGCGGTGTTTTGTCCGGAATTAGAGCCGGAGTCGGAGTTGCTCATTTTTCACGACTCCGACCATTTTTTCTACGAAATGCATTTTTTTAATTACGAAATTTATAAAACTTTAATTGCCTAATGAATGTGTATAACGTATGAATATTAAACGTGCATGTTTCATGAGTTGCGCCGAGACAGTGAGTCATCAAATTCCCTCAAAATCCACTCTATTTCCAAATTTAAAAATGAATTTTACGATACATTGAAAATGGTGGACAAAATTGACCGGGCTTATAATTTAAATGTTAAAATGGCAATACAGTGATATCCAGAAATCGCAATAGATTCAGCGTTGACCGTTACAACATTTCCTTCAACCCAAGTTTCCGTAGAGCGGTTATTTTCCGCTCTTAAAATCCTCAATTCTGATTTGAGAGCTTCTACAAATATAGATTTAATAAAAGCAGTGTTGTTTTTAAGAATAAATTTAAATAAATAATTTATAAAATTTAATCATGCTTTATTTTAATGCCTATAAAATGAAAAATTTAGCTATTTGAAACAGGTAGGAAAACAACCTGATAAAATTAAACTTTTGAGTCGGATTAAAGTAGTGTTGTTAGTAAATATGGGAATTGAAGTCGGAGTCTTGTTTTTTTATCGACTCCACAGTCCTTGTTGTAATGCATATTGTTAGTTATTTTAATTTTGATCAAATCTTCGTTAATTATTTGAGAATTAATAAGAATTCCTTGTATTCTTTCTTTCACTTATGGCTACATAGTTAGAGATGTAATTAGAGATGTATTTAATGGACACCATTGTTTGAGTCGGAGATTTTTTACTAAAACTAAAAATTTATTAAAATACAAATCAGAAACAGTTTATCTTTTTCTATTGGAAGCTTTAAAACAGTAACAAGAACGGTATCTTTAAGATGCACATCGGCCAAATTATCAGTAGGGTTTACATTTTACTCGCGTAGTCGAGTACCTTTTTTAATTAACCAGTTACTCGAGTACTCGAAATAATTTCCAGGAAAAATAATTTCTTACCAAAAGATTATCAAAAATACTTATTTATTTAAAAACAAAAACAGTTTATTATAACAAGTATAACATAATATAAAATTAAATTAATCCATTAAACATTAGAAAAACATTTTAGTCAAAACAAAAATACTTTTTAGTCAAAATATTAATTATTTAAATATCTATACATTTTGATTGAAATAATATTTCAAAAATACGAGAGCATTTAACGTATTTACGCCTAGTCGACTTCGTATTTTTGTCATTTTGTTTCCTGATACTGAGAATACTCTTTCGCAAGAGGTTGATGTTGGAGCTACAGTCAATGCATTATATAAGCAATCCATATCGTCACTTCTTTCCCCTCTATTTCCTTGAAGATTTTAAAATTCTTTTTCAATGTTAAATTCATTTTCTTTAACTTGCTTAGGTCTAGCCAAACTTTGAATACAATTTTGTAAATTTTCGTATTCCGTTAATTCATCTTCTTCTAAATGTATTATTTCAGTTTCTAAATCTTCTTCAGCTTCACGATTTTCAAATTCATTGTGGGGAAACAATCTTAGAAATAGTTGCTTGGTATAATTTTTAAGACTAAATTTAGACGAATAATTTAAAAACTCATTCTCGTTTGGTTTAACGTAAGTTCCCTGATGTAAAAATATAATTAGGGACACAATATCTCTATTTCTACGTTTCCCAATTTCATATTTTAATATTTCTAATAAATTTAGTGATAGTTCAGTATCTATATTCTTAAGTTTCTTCATAACATATAAGATTGTCCCTTCTGCAGTTATTAAGTTAGCATCTTTTTTGCTAAGTTCTTGAACTGCTAACATTGCAGGTTCAAGCGTAATTGATATGCTTTTTAGAACAAGAATATATTTTTCATCAAACTTTTGAAAACCAAGTTCTTCTAAGGCATTATTTCCACATTCAATTAACTTTAAAATCTATTTACAGCTGATGCCAATGTATTCCAACGAGTTTTTACATCTAAAATTAATTTTAAGTTCTTGCCTTCTTTTTGCCGTACATGCTTTAATAGAATTTCATTACGAATCGATGAATTTTTAAAAAATTTAATTACTTTTCGCATTGCATATAACGCTGATTTAATATCAGAAACCAATAAAAAACACTCCGAATTTTGTTCCATTTCCATTACTAAATTTCCGTCATCTTCTTGATCAACTTGATTTTCTTCATCTTGATCATCTTCATCATATAAAAGTTCTTCATCATCATATTCAGTCTTATCTTCATCTTCAACTACATCATCTAAATTAACTTTTTTATATAAAATTTTAAGGACAGCTAGATGAATTGCGTGGTTGTAGCATAATTGTTTTTTTGTTGTAATAATTGAACAATACTTCACCATTACACTCGCTCCATAATTTGTTGAGGCAACAATATCCGTTTCTAAATTCATTCCAAATTCTTTCAAAAGGTTCTCCACTAACTCTTTGGTTTTTTCAGCAGTACATTTTTCTTTAATTTTAACTAGTCCAAGGAAATATTCCTATGAATTTGAAGAGCGCAGTCACATTCAAAAATCTCCGCATTAAAACATCTGTCCACTCGTCAACTACTATACTAAATTTCTTTTTTGAATGCAATAATCTTATTAATTCAGTTTTGGTCTCTTGTTTTTTTTCTTCAAAAAAGTTTAATACATGTTTTTGAATACTAGTACAGCTTTTTGGCATGCTATAATTACAGCTGGTAACATCGCCTTTAATTGCATCTGAATGAATCATAGCATTAAATGAAAATCCATCCTTTGCTGCAAATTTCGCTAAAATTTCTGATAAACTTATTTGAGATTTTAAAAAGCTCTTAATTGAAGAATTAGATAACTTCATTGTTTTAGATGTTGACGGTTCAGAATCAGTATCATTGCATTTACTATTTCTAGAAATAAGCAAATCGTGCAATTTCAAATGGTTTATTAATCCAGTGGTGCTGCTTCCCTTACAGCTTAGAATTGTTCCGCAGTGATTGCATTTAGCTTCATTTGCATTGACTTTTTGAAAATAATTCCAAGCTTCTGAATTTCTTTTACTCATTATGCCTATGGGTAATTAATATGTTAAAAAATGATTAAATAAAACTATTAGAACTTAACCTTATAAAAAAACTTTTAAAGTTGAAAATGAATTATGAATTATGTTAAATCAATCTTTCAACATATGGCGAATCAGTGTTTATATATTATGAAAATTCGATACCCTTTTTAATCGTAGTTTTTTAGTATAGTCTCATTTATATGCATCAAATTTAAGTTATATTTTACAAAAAAATTGTTTTATTAAAACTCGAGTACTCGATTCCATTAACCGAGTATTCGAAAACTCGATAAATTGACGAAGTTGTCGAGTTATCGAGTAACCGAGTACTCGGAATGGAAACTCTAATTACCAGCCGATATAAAAAAATTGAAAGGGGAGACATCCAATAAATTGGAGTTCGACTGCAGTGGTTTATATAGTTTTGAATTTTGATGTATTTTTCTATATTTAAAAAAAATATTCATCCAATTATTAATTTACCGTCTCAACTTGGATATAAAATAGCCAGAATTTTGAAGTTTAGAAAAATCACATCTATTCATATAAATTTGCTCTGCAATATAAAAGATTCAGCAATATTTTTATGAATATACAAATATTTTCATTTATATTTATTAGGTTGTCCCAAAAGTAAATCACCTTTTGAAATTTTACTGTTGAAATTCTTTTTGTAATTTAGTAACCTATTGTAAAAAATATTTATATGAGTTGAAAGGTATAAATATTTTTATTACACTACACTAATATTATGGTTTTCGAAAAGTATCTAATTATGGTCTGACATAACATTGGAAAAGCAGCGGAAGCTATAAAGATATTTTTGTGATGTAGAAAATATGAAAATTGTTAATAATAATATGTGACAACGATGAATTAAAGACAATGATTAAGGTATCGAGGAATATATATCCTACCAACCATAGTCATGAAAGTAACATCAAATTGACGCTATTAAATATATTATTGGAAGAAAATTTTACTCAGTGTTGATAAGTTATTTTAGGCTTGATCGTCACTTTCAATTATATTTATAGGTCTTAAGCTTCGAGGAAATTCAATTAAAATTCGTAAATCCAATCTTTTAACTGAAAAGCAATGAATAAATGTTTGTTATTTTTTAAATTAATGATTGGATATCAAAATGACCATCTCTTTTTATAAACAAATTTGTATCATTTAATTTTTTTGATGACTATACACAAAATCCTCTATTCGCGTTGTTAATTGGTATCAAAGAACGCAAATAAAAACTGAAATATCCATAGCAAGGTATTTATTACAGTTTTACTTTAATTAGTTATTATAAGTAATATCATAAAGTGAAATGAATTGAAATGGAAAAAATTTATATTTAAAAATAATAATTTTTATTCTTTACTGAAAAATTATTCTCTATATGCTATTATTGATATCGCCTTGTTAATTAGAAATTTATCTGATCTATCAATATCAATCATCTCGTTGTTGAGTTCTCTCTGGTACCCAAATACCGTTGTAGAAAGCAAATTGATAATTCCACCAGTTTCCACAGTCTTTCCCCCAGTTATAAAGCGTTTCAAACCTCTAATTTTAATCTCTTTACGATTTATTTTCATTCATTGTAAAAGTTTGAATAAAGCATATGTTATTAAATTAAAATGCAAAACAAAGCGTTTGATTTAACTGACGGCTGTTATGAATAAAATATGTAATAAATCAAAAAATAAATTTTAATTATAATCTTAAAAAGAAATTGCTTAACCTTTTTGTCAAACAACCAGCATTAAAGAAAGAATCGTTGAAGTTATTTTTCATAAAAGTTTGATATTTTTAGTAAAAATATAAAATCTCAAAAATGAAGCAGTATGATATCAAACATTGTGGCATATCACATTCTATGCACATCTATAATGTTTGAGAATGTTTATCATGCTTTGAACAGTCAACACATTTTTTTCCTTGGCCTATTATCAATATATTTGTCAGAATTAGGTTAAATAAAGTGTTTTGGTGTAAGTCGGAGTGGTGAAGAAGCTAAAAAAGGTTATCCAGATGTCGAGGTCTAACGATTTCAGTCCTTAAATCAGAAAGTGTAATATTCTTTCTCGATTTATGCTTATAAATGATACAAGAATCGAAAGTTGCAAGATCGAGCAAGCGAAAGAAAATTTTATTGTACCATTCGACATTTTTACCTTACTGATTGAGTGAAAGATATTTGCATATCAACACTACAGGATTATTTTTACTGTAATCAACAATGCATTTAGATTTGAAGATTCAATTGACGTCTCTATTGTGTTTTCCAGTTATCACAGTCGATTTACCATGCATTGTTGTCAGTAAATAAACTTCTAGTTTATCCTTCAACTTCACCACAAGCATTTTTATCGTTTGCCAATGACTAGATTTCACCACTACTCAATCGGTTATTCAATCTTGAATAACATTTTCTGTTTTTCTTAACTGTTCCTATTTTGAGATGAAAACGTTTTCAAACAATAATTAGACTGGAGTATAAATTATCAAGATATAAACAATGTCACTTATTGACAAAAGGCTTGAATAACGTAAGAACTACTGATCCCTTACCCCCATTTCTAAATTTACATTGATTGATATAAGTTTGTACCGGTGCAAATAATCAAATCGATAGCCATTTTGTTTTTGCAATCTACTAACATCACAAACTTGACTCCAAATCGATTTCATTTCGAACGTATATATTGATTTAAGTAAAATCATTCTTTATAATTTAATCAATGGTTGTTAAGTTCTATGACGGGTATGTAGATAATCTAAACTTCATCAATATTTGTTATTCTTCATTAGTGACTAAAAATCAAATATTGCTGCAACAGGACAATATTCGACATGAAAATATTTTACTGCAAAACTATAGACTGTTATTAAAATCTATTAACATTGTCTTATAGCTTGTATTTTTACAAATAAACTTGTATATTTACATTGTTTTATAATTGCAAAGAGATAATAATAATAATATTTAACGAAACAATTATCTAACCAGGCTAATATGAGATCGATATATGTTTTGAATGTTTGTGTATGCAACGATAGGCAGTTATGATTTTATATAATTGATCTATATCAATAACTTTTAAATTAACAATATTCCCTTTGTAGATTATGCAATTGTAACACATTATAAATAATGCTTTAATTGTATGTTAATGCTTAGATTTTAATAAATATAATATTATTGTTAAATTTTTTTATTTGACAAGTGCATTATTTTTGGGATAACATAAGTTAATCCATAGATATAATAATTCTAATAGAATTCAAAGTAGATAATACTTTTACGAATTCTCATACCATTTTTACCACCACTTCTTTCTATAGAAAGCAATTGAAAGTAGGAGCTGCAGTGGGAACCCACAAAGATGACTGTGAGCGCGCCAAAGTACTTATTGACGCAGGAGTAGATGTAGTAGTTATGGTTAGTTAATACTATGGAGAAAATGAAATCTTTCTATATTTTTATATTACTGCTTGAAAAGTTTGCTTATTGATAATGGCTTTTATTGTTTGATTAAGGCGGCAACTGATGGTTGGAGCAGCCGTGGGTACAAATCTCAGTGATTATGATCGTGCATCAATGATTATCCACAGCGGAGCTGACCTCATTGTCATAGTGAGCTGTAGTGTTGAATGTTTTGAAATTTTAATTAATGTTGTTGGAGCATGGATGTCGCTTAATCTTCGTTGAGAAATTTTTTTGAAATTTTATTTTAGGATTCATCCCAAGGTAATAGTATCTATCAAATAGATATGACGAAAAATTTAAAAGCAAACTATCCTAATTTACAGATAATTGGTGGAAATGGTAAGATTTATTTCTTATTTTTTTATAAAGGGAAAATTAAAATATTAAAATACTTTTTTTGTTTTTCACCTCTGATTTCTTTATAAGTGACATAATATTTTCTACAAAATTTGACTATGAATACCTTAAATAAATCTGATTCATAGTCAAATTTTGTAGAAAAGGAAAATTAAAATATTTAGAAATCTATTAAAAATAGTAAAAAACGTCTTAAACAATTTTTTGTTGAATTTTGCTTACTAAGGCTTAAAATATGCACTGATTATTCATGTTAAATATAAAACAACATATTTATTAATATTTGATAAAAATAGAGATGAAGAATTTTGAAAATAAAAATTGATGAATGGTAACGTATATCAGCTAAAAATCAAATCAAAAAAATTATAGAGATTTTAATTTATATATTGAAAAGAATACGAATAATACAAATTAATAATTGGTTTCAAAAATTTTTTAATTTATTTTTTTTACTTGAACATTGTCAACTGAAAGGAAAGACCAATAGTGATTTTAAAATTTTATTAAAATTTTTTAATAATTATTAGGAAAATGTTATATGTGAAGCATTATTGATAAGTTCATTGTATTCGAAGATTAATGTACCAAATGCTATAAATACGAGAGTTTTGAAAGTATAAATTTTAAATTTTAAATATATTTTTATAATACACCCAACTGACTTTGTCGAATGGAATTATAATTTTTTTATTATTCTGACAGTCTGTATATTCAAACCAAAATCTTTGCCAACAGATTTTAGTTTCTAAAAAAATCGCTTGTCGCTTCCTAATATTTTTTTGTTTTTCAGACATAAAATTAATATAATAAAATTAAAAATACGCTATAATAAAATTAAAAATAAAATCACTTAAACAATTTTCTTAATCAAATTTTTGCTATAATATTACATTTTCGTTGTACGACCGTATTATTTCAAAATCGTGTAAAAATGACCGCGTAAAAAATATATAATTTATTTAACAAGTAAGATACAGGTTTAAAAGTTAATTCATATGAATTAATTTTTTTTTAAAAAAGATATTAAAATATAATTAAACATTAAATGGTTAAACATTAAAACAAGTACAGACTCGAATTGAAAATAGCACTTTATTAATATATATCTTAAAATTTAAAATGCTCAAATAGTAGAAATAAATATTTAAAATTTTAATTTAAATTTATATTTTTTAAAGAATTTTTGCATAATACTCTTTTTACGCTAAAACATTTTTGTAAAATTTTAAATTTATTAAAGGGATTAAAACAATTTTCTCATTTTTGTCTTTTTAGTTTTTATAACTTTACATTTATTTTTCATTAATTATGAGTAAAATAATTTATCTTTATGTTCATTGTTGATCTATTTTTTTTCTTTTAGAAATTCATTCATCTTCATTTAGTTTTCAACTTAAAATGAATGATTTTTCGGTACTGTCTTTTTCAAGTGTTATTTAAAATACACTAGGACCTCGCTTTGCGTCGTATATAAATTTCGAAAAAAAGATGACGCGATGTGAATTATGATTTTATATAGGAAACCATATAACCATAAACCGTTTATATGGTTTCCTATATAAAATAATATGAATTTAATATATATATATAAATTTATAAATATTTATATATATTTCGTATTTTTTCGAAACTTATCTACGACGCAAAGTGAGGTCTTAGTGTTTAATTTTTGAAAAATAATTGGTGTTATTGAAAAAATATTATCTTAAGTCGAAAACTAAATGAAGATAATTTAGTTCTGTTATTTAAATCAATAATTTTTTCTATACGATAATATTTGCATACTTTCATTATCAGACTTTCTATGTGAATACTTGTTTTTCTGGTCCAATGTGTAACTACAGTCGTCACATGAATGTAAAAAATAAATCTATCTAAAACAATTCAATGGCGTTTATTATAACAATTGCGATGACAGTAGTTATTTTTTTATTTTCCGATAGTTTAATCGTTTTCGGAAAGAGATTAAGTGACTTTGTACTTGTTGATGTTTATATCTATAATTATAAAGATTTTTTTCATGTGATTATTACCACTTGACGAACATTGATGAATTTTAGTTGTAACTCAACAACAAGCGAAGTCCCTTATTGATGCTGGTGTGGATGGTTTACGAGTAGGAATGGGCAGTGGCTCAATTTGTATCACACAGGAAGTAATGGCCGTTGGAAGACCACAAGCTACTGCAGTTTTTAAAGTAAATTACCAAACCACATAACAGCCATTTTGTATATTGTATGAATTAGGTAAGTGAATATGCTAGGCGGTATGATATTCCTATTATCGCTGATGGAGGAATTCAAAATGTAGGGCACATAGTTAAAGCTTTGTGTCTTGGTGCCAGTGCAGCCATGATGGGTGGTATGCTTGCTGGCACTTCAGAAGCTCCTGGAGAGTATTTCTTTTCAGATGGAGTTCGATTAAAAAAATATCGAGGTTTCAAAAGTTATAAATTATGAAATTTTTAACTGAATTGCAGGGATGGGTAGTCTAGAAGCAATGACTGCTAACCAGTCAAGTGCAGTAAGATATTTTAGCGAAAACGATAAAGTCAAGGTTGCACAAGGTGTTAGTGGAAATATGTTGGATAAAGGAAGCGTCATGAAACTCATGCCATATTTGGTAGCTGGTATACAGCATGGACTGCAAGATATGGGTGTTAAAAATCTTGTGGAACTCAAAGAAAAAATATACAATGGAGAACTGAGATTCGAAAAACGAACTACAAGTGCCCAAGTTGAAGGAGGCGTTCATAATTTGCACTCGTTAGTAAAAAATATTTTATTAATTAGATTAATTCTTAATAATTTAAATAAGTATAATGAATCACTTAGTGGTTTTTCATTTTGACAATGGCATTGGCTTAATATGATTATTAAATGTTTATATATTCGCTGCCTTTTGATCTTAGGACTATTTGCATTCGGTTTGAAGGCTTCAAAGTTTATTATAATTTTTAAAATCTAATAACGACAAAATTTGTAGATTACACGATGAAAAAATTCCAAAGAATATTTTCAGATATCATTTTTTAAAATAAAGTCATAGAAAAGGTAATTATAGAAAAAATAAGGTATGAAATATGTGTTAGTTTTTAAATATATCTATTCAATCCAGGCCTGGGAAATTTTTTTGGATGAATAGCCACAATAGGAATATAAATTGAGTGGCGACTGCCAGCAAAATACTATCTTTAAACATTATTTATTATCATGAAAAAGGTATTTTAATTTACAAAAATGATTTTCTAATAGTCAACAAGTTAATGAGAAGAATGAAAATGTCTAACATTTTCAAGTTTTTTCTCAGGACTTAATCTTGTAGTTGAGTGTTAAAAGGGCTCCATTTTGTTGCATTGTAAATTATATTTTAAGAAATTTCCAACTTTCCAAATATATTAACTTACGCTCTTTGATCCTTAAGAAATACTATTAAAAGAAATTCTTCAATAATTTCAAATTTAGAGGTACATCCAAGTATATAAATTAATACCTGCGCGATTCTAATAATGCTTATAGCTGCTCCTTTAAAATTTTATCAATTGCGTCAATCTTCATATTACTTTTCTTTTTTCGCAGTTAAATTAGTACCATAATCGCTATGATTGGTAATAAAATGTCTTTTAATATTATAATCTTTCAACACTGATACATTCTTCCGACAAATGACATTTTTATTTAAGTTAGCAAAAAATATTCTTTCACAATGTTTCACTTTTTATTAAACACGCGATATTTTTCATTAATTTTTCGTCTTTATTCATTTTTTCAAATTTCCTTTTCGTAATTGAATCAATTGTCTTGTTTCTCTATGGCATATTCAATAACCATTCTTTGTAAATACGCTTTCCAAATACTCTTTCACAAGGTGCTTGACCAATCGTTTTTTGGTAGGTAGAGTTTATCATAAACTCAATTTCTGGTAACAACTCAGCCCAGTTTTATAGTTTTTATCCTTTAATGAAATATGAATAGCGTCTCTGATTGTCTTAAATTGTCTTTCGATCTGTCCGTTTGCAGAATGATGGCAAGACTCAAATAAATTACTCTGATATTATGAGATTTCATTAAACTTTCCATACCTTTACTTTCAAAGGTATGGAAAGTTTCCCTCTATAACCTTTGGAGCACCATATTTTAATATCAAACTATTTTTTAAAATTGTAACAACGGTATGTTTGCTTTGCGATTTAACGGCATGAAGGGATACATATTTACTATGCTGGTCGATGATTCCCGAAATAAATTTCATTCCATATAGTGTTTGTTTCAATGTGCCACAAAATCCAGATATATATAATTTCAAATAATCTGGGATCCGGGGTTTTACAATTTATTTCTTTTTTTGGAGTTGTAACTGGGCTTCTGACAATTTTCACAACTTTGAATCACATCTTGTATAGTTTGTCTCATATTTCTCATTTCAAAATTATTTGATACATATTTCTCTACTTTCGTTGGTTCCGCAAGACATAGTTTTATATTGTATTTTGTAATAAAATCTATTCTTCGACTATCGGGTATCCATATCTTATTATCATTGGTTAGAATTACTCCATCTTTTATTTCGAATTTGGTTTTTTCTTTCAAATTTAAGTTTTGTATAATTTCTTGAATTTCAGTCGAATTATTTTGCCATTCATTTTCTGGGTTTTCAGTCATAATCGCTATCAATTTAGTCTTTTATTTACCAATTTTTGGATCATTATGAATTGTTTGACATTGAATGCATTTGGCACATTCACTCCTTGATAATGCGTCTGCATTTGAATGATCTTCTCCTTTTCTATACTGAGAATCTATTTCTAGACTGCTTAAGTAGTTGATCCATGCCTGGAATCGTGGCGTAGTCTTTTGTTGTTTTTATCATATAAGTTAGTGCTTTATGATCCTTACGAAGTACCCTGTAAAAAAATATATTGCCAAAAGTTCTTTCCTTGTTATTCAATAACCAACTTCGTGTTTAGACATACGTGTGATCCATATGCAATCACATTTTTTATCATTCACAGTATACAAATAATCATTAATCATCCCATTCATACATTTCTTATGCAATACATTACTTACATTTACTATAGAGCTCCGATAACCTCCTCTTGTGGTGGAGCATATCCGTTTGGGTATTGACTTTCATTTTCATCATCAGCTTGCTTGATTGCTGCCACTTTTTCTCGATATTGTCGTTCTTTGTTTGAGCGACGTTCGAAGCACTGGTGACGAAAGTGTCTTGATTTATAGCAATGATTGCATTTTACATTTGGGCATTCAGATCTCTTATGCTCTTCTTCTTGACAAGCCCAACATTTTAAAATTCGTCTATTATTTTCACGAAGTCTAAAATCATTAAATCTTGGTCGAGATCTTTGATAGAAACTATTGGATCTTGGATCATTGACTTCTCTTTTAACTGGAGCTTCATTTCTTCTAACTGGTTTCATCTGAACGTTCCTCGAATTTTTTTACCACATCTGCATATTTAATATTTGTTTTCATTGCTTCAACTTGATTGTTGATCTAGTAAATTTCATTATTTACTTTTTCATGTTTCTTGATTCTTTCTTTCATTTCTGCCAGAGTCTTAAATTCGTTCATTCTAAGAACTTTCTTCCTTTCATTATCTTCTACTGCATGGAAAGTTAAAAATTTTCTGCAATTCCTCTTCATTCAGTTTGTGTGGCAAGATTTGTTTTGCGAGTTTTTCTATTTTATATATACAAATCCTAAAACCGATGACATATTCAATTAGAGATGATTTATAAAGATAAATTTATAGAAAAAATTGAATTCTATTTTTTCATAATTCAATTGGATAACAACCAAAAAAATGATTGTTCGATCATATTTGGATGAGAATTGTCGCTACAAATATGGCAAAATTCCCAATGAAGAAGATTTTTTGAAAAATAGATGATGAAGCAGAAACCTAAATCAACAAGATCGAAAAAGGTGTCCAGAAGATTTTGAAGCACAAATTACCCAATTAAACCTCGGCGACAACCAATGCATTATGAAGAAAAGTTAGAAGAAATTGTTACAAATTTGGAGGAAAATAAAATAATAGAAAAATGTTATTCACCTAGGAAATCCCCTATTGTATATGTGCTTAAAAAGAGAACTTCTGATATATGAATGTGCTTAGATTTTAGAGTTTTAAATTCAAATACGGTTAGACCAGCTTTTCCAATTTCCAATGTTGATGAAATGCTATATTCTCTGAATGGGGAAAATAATTTTCATATTTTTCATGTTTGATTGATTGTTTTGATTGTCTGGGTCATTGGATTACATAATTGCTTATTATTTATCTCAATGATGTCTGTGCTGTACACACATGCAATATATATATATATATATACAGGTAGTCCCCGACTTACGACCGCTCGACTTACGACCATCCGCACTTACGACCAATTTTTTTTCAATTTTTTCATAGAAAATGATTAAAATAGTTTCGTAGTCTTCCCTATAATATGTATATGAGAAAAATTTGTTAAAAAAACACCCAATGTACAAGATTCGATTTATTTAAGCATAAATAATACGTTTGTTTTAGTGAATAATTTTAATCATCCCAAAAATGGCTGGAACTAGTAAAACTAATAAAAGCAAAAGAAGTGTTATAGACTTGGAAACTAAACGTAAAATAATATTACAATTTGAAAGTAGTAAAAAAGTAAAACATATAGCATATGATCTTAAACTGTCTCATTCGACAATATCTACAATTTTAAAAGATAAAAAACGAATTTTGGAAGCTGTCAAAGAATCGACATCTATGAATTCTACAATAATAACAAAAAAAAGACAAGGTCCCATACATGATATGGAAAAACTGTTAGTAATTTGGATGGAGGATTTGATTCAAAAACGAATTCCTTTAAGTCTCGCAATTATACAAACCAAAGCATGCAGTCTTTTCAATATGTTAAAATCAAAAGAAGGAGAAAGCTATGATCAGACTTTTACTGCAAGCCATGGTTGGTTTAAAAGATTCAAGAAGAGAGCTAATTATCAAAATCTAAAAATTAGTGGAGAGGCAGCTAGTGCTGATCATATAGCTGCTGAGGAATTTGTTGTTAAATTCAACGAGTTTGGATGTAAATGAAGAACGATTCTCAGAAGTAAATAAGCTGATTCAGAAAAATTTGGCTTGTTATTATGAAATTTACCGGGAAATGAAACCTCAAACTGTTCAGACGACATTAGACAGATTTGTTAAGAAAACTAGGATTGGATATTCTGTTTCTGAAGACAACGCAATGGATTGCTCTCTATTAATAAGTAAACATGATGACGACACGAAAATAACGCTAAGTTGAATAAAATGTTTTTGTTTAATTATATATATTTCTTATTATGTATTTTTGTTTTGTTACATATATAATATGTGTTATTAGTACACATTTAATATATATTTTTGGGTTATTATTTCATTTTATAAATTTTAATAAAGTTTTCATTATATGAATTTTCGGTAGTTTCATTTCTCCTGATCCTAAAAGTTAGTAGTACAGTATCTAATATTTTTCTTTAGTTATTCATGATGAAACTCGACTTACGACTTAATCGACTTACGACCGATGACTAGGAACCTATCTCGGTCGTAAGTCGAGGACTACCTGTAGTCTGCCTTTCATGAATAAAATCTTTAGACAAATTGCTATTTATATCTTCTTACACTAATTATTGATACAAAATATGCAAGCATACCAACATTCAAACATTTTCAACCGGATGATCATAACTAACCTCCGATCTTCAAACTACAATTTTGACATAATATTACACAACCGGTTAATTTAATTAATTATAAAATATTCTTTAATTATCCTTCCTTACACTGATATTAAATTCTCATGCAATGGTACACAGACAACTTAACTTTGGAAAGTTTCTAAAATCCATTTATATATAAATTTATTTTCCGGAATGCAGTTTCCAAAAACAACAAATTTAATATTCTTGTATATTAATTAAAAATACTTTCGTGTACTATTTGTTTACAAAATTTGTGAAACACAGAAATCCATCTCAATACATCTTTTAGACCATAAACATATTGCTGCTGTAATTAATCGAAATAGGCATTTCTAAAAAAAATTAAATAATGTTGATTTTTATGTCTTCTGATACTTTAATTTGCCAACCACTTTGAATACACTATTCAAATATTCCATAATGGTAACGAATTCCATATCCGTACGCAACCAAACCGAAAGTGGTCAGCGAGTCGAGAAAACATGTTACAAAACGTCTAAGACCGCCATTAGCTAATTTCTTTGTGAAATGTCATTTTTATTTTATAAAATCTAATTGAAAAGAAATCTTAAATTCTTAGTAATTTTGTATAAGTTCGTTATTCTGTCTTGCTAAACCATATTTAGTTTGTAGAAAAGAGGAAACAACTGGCAACTGTTTGAAACATATATCAAATGTAAAAACGTTGATTTTTGATTAAGAATAATCTCTTTTTACAAATAATTTCATGATTTAAAAAGAAATTTTAAATGCATCAAAATTTAATTGTTTATTTTTTATTCGACAATAAATTGTAATTTAATGAAAGATCTGTTTTTCAGAAATAATACCATCTTATCTAGTGAGTTTAGTACTTGTTGTTCCAGAATAGTTTCAAGATTAACATAATCAAAATTATCAACACATCCAATATACGTGCACTTAAACATTGACATGAATAAACAATGATGTACTGGAAGTAATTTCACAATGCTATTGTTACTTTTTTAAAAAATGAGTACATAATTTTATTATTATTAATTCAGTAAAATGTGTTGATAAATTGGTTGAGTTGTTGATAAAGAATGGGTATTCGAAATCATTTTTATTATTGATGATAAAAGCGACTGTTGAAAAATTGATTAAAAATCCTAAGGATTCATGTTTGAGAAGGTCTGAGTGTAATTTGACAAATGAATGTGAATTGATTGTTGATCTAAATAATATTAAAAATGTGTATAAGAATAATAAGCCTAAATTTGTGGTAGTATTGTTGTACTAGGAAGGTTTTACAAACTATAAGAGGAAGTTAAGTAAGTAGATGAGAATTTTTTATTATAAGATAGTTTCTAATTCGTGTAATGTACGCAATAAGTTTATTAATAAATCAAAAACTCCGGTTGGATTGCGTTCTGATCTCGTTTATCAATTTACTTGTAATGAGTGTAATGTCACGTAGATTGGAGAGACTTCCCATCATCTCTGAGCACGATAGAAGCTGTAAAAGTAAAATAGGAATGTGTGATTTTAAAGTTTTAAAACGTTTTAATAATTATTGGGAACGTGTTATATGTGAAGCATTGTTGAAAAGGTCATTGGATCCAAAGATTATTGTGCAAAGTGCTATGAATACGAATTTATTGAATATTTTTAAATAGTTTGATTATATTAAATTGATGTTTCAGTATTGTTTAAAAATTTTATTATTATTAAAATGATTTAACTTATAATTTATTTCATTATTCGATACATTAAGTGATATCCAGTACAATTCCCAATAGTATACCAATTTCTGTGATGAACTTGTAGTTCACAGAGGAAAGATTGCATCTACCATGGTTTCAAGTGAAAGGTTTCAAAATAAAGATTCGTCTTTTTTCTTGCCATAAAGCCAAACTTGGCAAACTTATTTGATGTGCATCAGGATAAGTGTATATCGGTGTAAACTTGGCATTGTTTTTACACTTACTTGACGCGAAGAGAAATCTGAGAGCCTCCCGCTTAGTACTGATTAGAGCCATTAGCTCGAAACTAGTATATTATTGGGAAATGTACTGGATATCACTTAATGTATCGTATATTCTTTGATTAGAATCATACATAATATTTCATTATTATTTTAAAATTTTAATATAATAGAGATAAAAATATTATTTTTATAAATTATAATTTATTTTAGTTTAATATAATATTGAATGTTTGATTGATTTAAATTTAAATATAAAATATTAATTGAAGCATTTTTAATGTTAAATTTATTTTGAGTAAAATATAAAATTGTAAAGTTTAATAGGGAATTTATTGATCTAGAATACCTTAAAACAAACATTCAAACACACACATCAAACATCATAAATAGCCTCTTGTCTTGAAATTAAAATTTTTTAACATTACGCAATACGTTAATTTAATAATAATAATAATAATAATAATAATAATAATAATAATAATAATAATAATAAAAATAATAATAAATTGTGATGTTCTTCCAGTGCATTAATTTAAGAGAATTAGTTGATTTTAGTTTAGAATGATATTAAATACTTGAAATTTCATAATTGCTAATTTTTAGATACGAGAAACGATTATTCTAATCATTAGAAACGAAATTAGCAAATTTCACTGCAAAAAATTGTTTTCAATTATGTTTGTAAAAGTTATTATTTACTGTCTGCAATTTGATTCATTTTTAGCACAAACATTCAACTTTATTGAAAAATTATTTTTTTAATCGTTACATTTTCTGTAATTATTTATGTATCATTGGTATTGATTTAATTTTCTAAATTTTGGTATTTGCACAGATTTAGCTGTTATTTAGATTATTGTGTCGTAAATAAATTGATAAATTATTCTCTTCTCATTTGTATATTTAACGTTTCCAATAGTAAACAAATATTTTACTCGCATTCTTTCTATTCTCTATTGTACTAGACGCTAATTAATCTATATGTTACAGTTAAAGCATAAATTGTAGTCAATGTATACAACCATTATTTAGTGTATGCAACTAACGGATAACTCCTAATAGTAATACCATTTTTTTTCTAAAGGTCATACTAATAAAAGTATGATTATTCTTATAATGATTTAACTGATTGATTATTTCATTTATTTTAATACAAATTGTATGACCAAATTAAATTTAGTTATACTCAACATTTATTATTATTCTATTAAATTATATAAATTTTATATCATTACTAAAGACTAAATAGTCAACTCGAACATTTATACAGTAGAACAGTGACTAAGTTGATGCTTTAATTGTAACATATATATTATAATTTTGTTTCTTGTTAAATGAATTGAAGGTTTGTTTTTAATTATAAAAACGAATTCCTGAAGAATATGAAAAACGCATTAGTAATTAATTTTCAAGTATTATCTAGTAAAAATTAATTTAAATGTAATCAACAAATTAAAATCCTGGATTAATTTAATGACTTCTGTGGTCGAAATTGCACTTTTGACACTTCATGACTCTTGGCATAGAAATGTCATTTTATCACCTTCCTATCGTGTATCCTAAATCAAAATTAAAAAAAATCATCCCTGTTTAATCTTCGACTATAGTTCACTGTTTTTTTTTAACACAAATTGTTTACAACCTTTTTAAAATGTCGAAAATTTCTATTACAGAAAAAATTCAAACATTAATTTTCTATGCAATAGTAAGTTTTGGTCTTTTGTCATAATGAAAGTTAATGAAATATTAAAAAAGAAAATGTAAGAATAATGTAATATTAAACAATTTATGTTTTTTTTAATATTATAAAAATGTTGTAAAATAGAACTTTGAAAACGTGTTCGTGCTTACAAGCTATATGGCCAATGGAAATTAACAAAATTATAATCGGAAATGCTTGAAAATTCGGTGGTAAAAATACAGATGTGGAAGAATGGTTCGACAAACTTGAAATTATTTTGGAAGCCAAGAATGTGAAAAATGTAATGAATGCAATGTGATTTTACTTGATGTGCAATCGTATACAGTCGTCAAACCGTTAAAGAAAAGCAACACGAAGATGGATTTCGGAATGCTGAAAAAGGAGTTATTGAAAACTTTCCGTACAGGTGTGAAAGAAATCTTTGCGAAACTTTTACAGAAGAAGTTATTAATGGGTAATGACTAAGATGTTTATGTGAATAAATTAAGTTCATTGTTGGAATGTTCAGATGATCTAATAACCAGGTTTTTGTAGATAGCTTGCCAAGTTATTTATCAAATCAACTAAAGATGTCAACAATTAATGTCATCAATGTTATGACAATGAAACGGTTGCAGTAGCAGTACAAAGATCAGACAGTGGAAGACAAGTCAACCGAAAATGCTACAAATGTGATAGTTCTAATAATTCAGAGTTATTAATACGACGAAGCTATAGCTTTTAAAAATCTAGCGATTGAGTATGAACCTAAAATAGACATTGAATTTGTATCTACAGAAAATAGCAAGGCAGATGTATTAACCAGAGTACCAGCCAACTGGTTGATTAATAAAAAAGAAGCAATAAAAAAATCTCGAAAGATGTGTTATTAGAGATTCACAAGAACTGCCATGTAAGGACAAATCGGATTCAATTCTTAGCATTGGAAGCGGGGTTACTAAATGTGGATAATTGAATCTCGGAAATAATTGCAAGTACTAATTGACCCAGCGCCAGTAATGTGGGAGAAGGGTGGACTAAGCTGTGATGAAAATTGATGACGTAACTAAATTTGCTAAAGATAAATATTTATCAATTATTGATTGTGGGTCATCGAGATATGCAATCTGGAAGAAAATTAAGAATGAAAATTAAGAAGAAATATAAGAAGAAATATATAATGCCTTAAATGAAGTGCTATATGAAAGGAGCTCCAAGCGAAATATTATTAGATAATTATTTGACTTTTAGATCTAGAACATTTCCAGAATTACCAGATAAATGGAATGCTGAGTTTGTATTTAGAATAGTGAACCCGCCCAGCGGAAAGAGTGATCATTGAACGCAGCCATTAGACAATAAAATCGCTTGCTGCTAGGTCCTCTGGAACGATCGCAGAAACTGTGTACTGGGTCAACAATGCTCCAAACAACGATAATATTTGTTCATCTAGAGCTATATTTAAATATAAAAGACTGAATTTGCCAAGCTACCATAAGAAACAGATTACAATCGAAATAAGATATTTTGCTGGTGATTAATATGGA